>QANY01001512.1:89632-144632 GCA_003255025.1 Datisca glomerata
AAAAAAAAAACCCAAGGGAAACTCCTTTGAGAAAGAAGAGAGAGAAGAAAACACGCCAACAAAATACTCATCTGATTTGCAATCACAGTTGCCTAGTGGTAAGGGTGAGCTTGTGATTGTATGGTAGGCTCATGACTTGGATTCGTTGCTAAACAAGTGTAGAGGAGATGTCCAATCTGGGCAGATCAGTAAGATCTGGACGGTCGTACTCGGGTACTAAAAAAGCAAAAAAAAAAAAACGAAAATAATTTTTTTTTTGCAATTCAGTGGGTTGAAGAAAAAATAAAACAATTTTTTTTTTGCAGTTCAGTGTGTTGGATATATGATCAGACGGCCTTGATTCGCCGAACCAACTCCCTCTCCAATGTTGGGAATTCAAAAGGCAGAGAAACCAAATTTATGCATCATGGGGATATCGACTGTGTTTTCTGTAGTGATAGTTTAAAAAACGTCCACGTGATCAACTAATAATAAAAATTTTATTAAACAATTAAAATAACGTTTTAGAAGTTGAAAAATAATAAACATATATTAGTTAAATAGTGAAAAAAGCGTAGTGATGATTGCTTCTATAATTTATAGAAATATATTTATTTGCTTCAAATTTTAATTTTTTGAATAAAATATATTTTAACTAATAAAATGACATTTGATTTTTTTAATGTTTTTCATGTATAATGTCTTAATTTCATACATTTTAAGGTTTTTTATGTTAATAAATTTAAGTTACAATTGATATATTAAAAAATAAAGTTTAATATAATCTAACAAAAGAATATATAAATCGTAATTAAAATTAAATTATATAAAGTGTTACTGAATAATTATTTAGGCCGCTTAAAAAACTTAAAAAAATTATTAGTCAGCAAAAAAGTTAGAATTGTTATTAATTATTTAAATTAAAATTTGTTAATATTTAATTTTGATATTTATAAAGAATAATTAATGAACTTCTTAGTGATGGCAATTTACTTACCAAAACAATTTTCTCCCTTTGCCACATATATAGGAAATTTACAAAAAAAAAAAGGTAGGTTTAGAGGGTGATTTACAAAAATGATCAGGATAATTAATTTAGTTATGAAAATTATATAATCACAGCAATTTATAATTTTCATAACGAAATTAGTAATTCCGATCATTTTTATAATTTTTCACATATTTTTGCAAACCGGCCTTCATTCATTCTTGGACACGGTAGTTCTTCCTTTATATGTACTATAGTTCTCTCAATTTATATATATTATAGATATAGCAGACTCATTTATTTTTTAAAATTAAATTTACTTGGAAAGTTTAAATAGGATTAACCCAAATCTACAGGAAGTCAGTAACTAATGCTTAATTGGTAGGATGAGTGCCAAATGCTCTCGAAAATACCTTAATACAAATTATAATAGAGGATTAATTTTTGCCTAATAAAAATGTTTGTGCTTTGAAACATAAAAGAAATAAAAAATTGATTTGCTTTTCTCATACTAGTAGAAACGTACGTGTGTTGCACGTATTAAGTCTAATTTTTACCTGATAAAAATTAGTTATGCTCGAGTCTTTTATGTAGTTGATGAATCAACAAAAAATGTATCTTATACATTGTAAAATTAGTTATGCAACTTATGTACTGACTCATTAGAAAGTTGTATATATTATAATTTTATCGCCCGAACATAGTGTAAATAAAGTAAGATATGTTATACTGTTATTTAGATGCTTGAAATTATATTATATAATATTATTTTTTGAATATTATAAAAATAATGCTAGGAATGATCATAGATGGTAAGTAGTTTAAACAAGTGTCATAAAAGATGATTGTCAAAAAATTAAAAAAAAAAGATTTGTAGGAACATAAAAATCAAAGCTTAAAATATTTGCATCATCTTGTGTAGAGCTTTTACTCTCTATTTTACGCATTTTTATGTATGATAAATTATCATAGAAGATCTTTTCATCAAATGTACACTTTCTACCCATTAAATGGTTGATTCACATTGAATTAATTTTACACCTCTCAAAATCTTATCCTCATTCTCATTGATTGAGTTGATGACAAAAAAATATCATCATCAAACTTGTAGAGAGATAAACAATATATGAAAATAAAACTTAAGATTAAAAGTAGAAGAAATGACAAAAAATGAGCAAACAAACATATATATGAAAAATGAAACAAAGAAATATGAAACACATGAGTATGAAAAAGAGAGATGATTAATTAGAATAAACAAAATATATTGTAAGCTAAAATGTAAGAGATTTGAACTACCTTAATAAAAAAAATGAGAAGATGAAAGATGAATAGAAATGAAAACTCACATTCTTTCTATTTTTCACTATTTTATCAAAATCTCTCTTTCTCTCTCTAAAACCTCTTCTCTTCCTCACTCTCCCCCCAAATCTCCTCTTTCAAGTGAATACATCCCCTCTATTTATAGGCAAACTTAGAACGTCACTTTTTTAATTATAGTCTTTTGTTCCTTTTTTATATTTTTAGTCATTGGACAAATTTTCTTATTTTTAGGCATTGAGCTATTTTTCAAATTATACATATAATCTTAAACTATTATATGAGACAAAATATAATGTATGTATATTTAATGTATTAGATCGGATAAAATATGGTATCTACAGTCACATTCCTAAAAAATGATTATATCATTAAAAGATTCTCAAAAAATACATTAATGTCTTTCTCCAAATTCATTTGTATAAATTCCTATGTTATTAATAACATAAATACTAGATAAAGATAAATTTTACAAATTAGTAACGAACAAAAAAATTATTATTAACTAAAACATAAATATCTCTTGTGAATAAAAAAGATCTCAAAATTAATATTTATGGATATTCACATTCCTAATTACATAATACTCTAAAAAATATTTAATATGTAAACTATTTCAAAAAAAAATTATATAAATGAAGTAAATGAAGAATTAGGTAAAATACCTAATTTGTATGATATTCTAAGGGTTCTTAAAGGATAAAAGGGAAATCAAAAGTTTCTTCCATTTAAGCCAATTTTAATATAGTACTAAACAACTGTATGTTCGTCGCTCGGGTTGAATAAATCAACAATAAATAATATGTATAAATACTAAGAATTCAATCTATTAGAAGTTGATGATATTTTTTGTTAAAGATTTTGTGTTGCTATAGAGAGTTAATAACTTCTTTTAATTAATATCTCAGTTCGACATGTTTCTAGATACTGCAATTTGGTTGTTGATCGTATTGTGAGCTAGCATCTGTTTCGGTTCCTTGCTGTATTTGGTTTGATGTAATTCCTCTTGGTGTTTTAATTTCGTGCTTATATTGACTCTGTTAATTAGTTTTCTTACTATTTTGTTGATGGATTTTATTCCCTCAAAAAGGTAAAAAGATTTGAACTATTAATTTCAATATTAAATTATCACTTATACAATTCTTTGTTGTAATTCAATCTATTTAAACTAATCTATCTCTGATTTTTTTGCAACTCATATATTTTTAATAATTAGAATAGTAAATGTGATTTTGATAGAGAGAATATCGGAAAACGTATCAATTCAGAATTTCATATAATAGTGAGGGCATATGTAAAAAAATATTTCCCCTCTTAATCCCATTTATATATGCTATAGACTTAAAAAGAGAAAAAAGATTTGAAGTATTAATTGTAATATCAAATTTTTTAACAAAATCTGATCTATTTAAACTAATTTGTCTCTTAATTTTTTACAACTAATATATTGTTAAAAAATGGTAATTTGTATCAAAAAATATTTCTCTCCCTAAATCCCATTTAAAAATAGTAGTGATGATTCGATTTAAATATCAACACACCAAATAATGGGCAGTTGGGGAAATCAATTCAATGAATCAAAGAAAACAGAGAGTACATATTAAGACTTGAAAAACGAGCATCAAATATGAGACTTTGAGTTAAGATAAGGTTAAGTATCGGTTGAGCTTTTACCCCAAATATTTAGGTTACTAAATTTTTTTTGAAAGATACATTACAAATTCTAAGGAAATTTGGGGAATATGACTTGAACCCACGACCTTTAGGGTATGGGTGTGGGGCTTAACCAATTGTATCAAACTAACTTGTCTATTTAGGTTACTAGTTGATAACTACATGTTTTGCACGTGTTAAATAAGTTAATATATATATATATATATATAATTTAAAATTGATAATAATATAGTAAATACATTATTTTTTTTAAAGTGATTATAAATCTAAACTTAAAGTAAAATAATAGGAACAATAAGTACATTAGCTTGTTAATAATATTGTTGAAATTTTATTATATATAATTTTTATTTGAATAATATACAAAATGATTATTCGTCAATTTGTTATATTCTATCATATCAAGAGATAATTCATCTTTTTTAAAATACTTATCTCACTTCATTTATATAAATTTTTATGTTCCGCTAACATAAAAAATATAAAAAATATTTATTTTTATAACCTCAAAATTCATCATTATGGATATTTATGTTTCTATTTGCATTATGTTACAAAATATTTAATTTTACAAACTATTTCTTAATAAATTATTATTGAATAGAAATAATATTACATTACATGAATTATATTAAATGAGAAATATATGTGAAATCCCTAAATATTACTATATTTTAAGGAGATTTGAAAGGAAAAAAAGATAATCAAAAGTTTTTTTATTTAAATCATTTTTACTATACTAGTCAGTATACACGTGCGCTGCTCGTGTATGAATCTATTATATTTTTAGTTATGATTATTATTTATAATCACGTTGTGTTTATGCTAGTTAAAATGAAATGATTTTAGTACAATATATTTGTTTTGAATTTATAAGAATAAGATAAAAAATGTTATATTGTTGTTATATGCTGATATATTATTATTCAACCAAATTTAGAATATTCACATGTATGTTAAAAAGATAGTATATAATAGAAATGTGTTCTCAAAATTTGAAAGAAAAAGTAATTTCATTAGAATTAAATTATTTATTTCGTATTTTATTTTTAACTTGATTTTATTTATTCATTTGTATCTCAAATTTAGTTTTTTTAAATAAATTTTGTGTAACTATATTTATGTAACTTATTGATTATACTAACATATAAAAGATAGCATAACTAAAGTTTCTAAAAGT
The DNA here is from genome assembly GCA_003255025.1 of Datisca glomerata. Taxonomy (NCBI): domain Eukaryota; kingdom Viridiplantae; phylum Streptophyta; class Magnoliopsida; order Cucurbitales; family Datiscaceae; genus Datisca; species Datisca glomerata. The sequence goes on from QANY01001512.1 coordinate 94,774, forward strand.
GTGTTATTTATTTACATTGTATAATTTAAATTTTGTAGGGATAATTTTCTTTTCCTCTATATTAAAAATAATTTAGTATCAAATTGAGTTTTTTCTATATAACTTTCTAAATAATATGATACAATCAATTCAAAGTTATCAAATTAAAATGAACTTTAAATTAGTTATTAGTTATTTTCCAAATTCATTAAATAGGTGAATTGGTTTTGAAATTGATGCTCACGTGATCAATTTATTATAATTTTAAAATAAGAAAATCTTGAATGTGTCACATGTAACTTATAAGATTATTTTGAGTAATGCACCATTAATATGTGGACAAAATTATTCAAAAATAATTCTCATTTCCTTCCCACTTTTAATATACTAGATTCAAATAACGTGCGTTGCACGTTATATATAGAACCAATTATGTGGTGCTAAATAAGAAATTTTAAGAATTTAAATTTGAGCTATTTTGTACATTACAAATTAGTGCTCGAATTTTTCATATAAAGTAAGATGTGCCCAATTGAAAATTTGATAATTGAAGTTGTATCATATGTAGCATTTCTCTTGAATAATATATAATTTTTTTTGTTAATTTATCACGTTCTTAAATTATTTTCATTAAGACAGTTTTTCTTGAAAAAAAATATATTGATATACTTATCTAAATTCATACATTTACATGTTACTAACTACATAAATATTATGATATAATATCAATTCTACAAATTATTAATGAATAAATTATTTTTATTAAAAATTAAATATTCATTGAACAAAAAAATCTCAAATTTTATCTTACACACATTCACTTCCTACGTACATATTATTTATAAAAGTAACTTTATGAACTATTTATAAAATTTCAGTAGGTAACTAACTTAATGGGAAAAGATGAGAAAAAATTATTTTATAATAACTTTTAAAGAGACTTAAAGGGTAAAAGGAGAAACTAAAAGTTCTCCCATTTAAGCTTCTTTTAATATAGTGTAAATATAAATATAAATAGATATAGAAATAGATAGATGTACGGATGTATGTAACACTAACTGTAAATATTAGTTATGAAAGTCATAATATCACAAGTATATCACAATAAAAAATAAAAAGGTTGACGGTACCAAAGAATCACGTATATTTACGTGGTTCATTTTGATATCTACACTCACCATTGATTTATCTGTTATACACATAATGGTAGTAAAAGGTAAATGGTATCAAAGAATCACGTATATTTACGTAGTTCATTTTGATGTGTCCACTCACCATTCATTTATCTTTTATACACATAGTGATAGTAAATTAAATTAATCAAGTTATGAGTAAGACATTGAAAGGAAATATCATCTCTATATTCAATTACATATATCATTACAAAAATAAACGTAATATGTTTTGTTTTATTTTAGGAATATGTAACTCTATGTTTGTCACTTTATAATTCACCTTGTGAAGAATATCCCAAAGCTATAGCATAAAAAACTCAGGGAATATGATATATATATGCATCTGAATTTTTTTTCCATTATACTTTATTTGATTACATTGTAATCCAAACTAAAAATTGTACGAAAAATAGTTATTGTATTTCTAAGTAGACATGAAATTGTAAACTCATAAAACTTATTCTTATGCTTAAACTAACAATTCAAAATACACATACCAAAATTCTGCACCTTTTGACATAATTTCAACCTCTTGTTCTATTAAAATCAGATATAACTTTGAATTAATTCATAAAAAAATCAATAAACAGTTTAGAAAAAATGGCCACGGTACATTGGTACTAACTAAATAATAACAAAAACAAAAATCTTCAGAGACCCATATGAAGAAAATCTTACTATCTTAGTTACAAATATACTCGCATCAACCGCCTGCCAACATTTAACCAAGCGAGGTTGAAAATAAACTTGGAGAACTCTTTATATTATCATCACTTTCTATGTTTTATCCTAATATGACAAACGTGCAATCTTAAACAAATATATAAGTCAAGAGGAAAAGAAATTTGAAAGAAGAATCCCAAGTGATAGCAACTGGAAAAAAAGATAATTGGGATGCAAAAAGTTCAAATTAATATTGAACCATATAAATACAATTTAAGCATTCTCATTATACCTTTTCAAATGTTACAATATTTACAATTATGAATAATTAAATGGAAAAACACACTGTTAAAACTAAGGATTTAGCACAAATAACTTCTTCCTAAAAAATTAGATATAACAATGTTGTAATTTATATTCAAATAATAAATTCAATATATTATTCAATGCATTAATTTTGACACTTGTGTAATCAATTATTATAGAAATAACTTCTTAGTAATAAATTATAAATTAGATATAAAACAAAATTCTCAGAACGAAGAGATCCAAAGACTTTTATGTTTTTTTTTAAATCTTCCTTTTATGTGTTTAGATTGAGAAATAATAGAGGGTTTTTTATTATCATTATCATTATCATTATTATTATTATTATTATTATTATTATTATTTATCTAATTAGTACTTAAAAGGTCTTCGGTCAGGCAATTCGGTTATAGCATTTTGGGAATCTAAACAAAAAAAAAACATGCATTAAGCTAGATGGGTAGGATGGTTTGTGGGTGTTTAAAAGAATATTAAAGTTGTAATATTAATTGTTGTATATCATTGAATTGAATGCAGGGATGTGAGGGTGGTTTAGGAATAATGAATGATTAACTCGTAGGATAGTTTTGTCCATAAAATGTTTTCCAGCTTTCCAAGTTTTTAGAAGTAAGAGAGATTATAGATTATAATTTTTTAAGTGGGAAGTTTTAACATTTTTGAAGAGCTAATCCAAAGACCTAAACAGTACATATCATTTCATGTTCGTGTTGAAAATAGACGGTACAGATTAGATCTCACTAAAAATAAAATAGTAGAAAAATAAAAGAAACTGGAAGTAAAAAAAATGTCTAACAACTTCTTTTCAACGTTTGTGTCGAACTGATCTGAACTATTAAGATTTGAGCTCAATAACTCATAACTCTCAAATTTCACCTCTTGTTGAGATTTTCTAATAGGAGAATATCTATATCCAAGATCTAAAGTAATTAGAACGAATGATTTGATTAGATACTTGAGTTTGATATCAAATATTATAGTTATTCACTGTTATATTATTAATCGATGAGATGTAATGACATAGTGATCACATCTATATTCAAATGGCTGTGGATTTGAATAATACTATTTCGAGTCTCCATAGCATTTGTAAAGAGAAAAAAATATATGTTGATCAACTAGTCATTGTAAAACTTTAACTTTATATGAATGGAATTCCATCCTCGTAAATTCATCCTCCTATGATAAAAAGAATATTATCAAGAAAATAAAGAGTTGAGAATGATCATAATCTTGCAGGCTTTGAGATGGTAGTTGAGATCAGTACATATAAATTTAATCAAAATACAAGTTGATTAATTTGCTAGGGAATAAAAAATATAATTCTACTGCTGTACTATTTCAAAATATAACAATGATGTGAATAGGTTGAGAGTTTTTAATTTAACTTTTAATGTTTTATAAAAAGTAAGTTTTTTCTTGGATCATTTTTGGTTTTAAAATGGGCCATTCTTATTTATATTAATTATACTCTCTTAAATCGACGAGCACGTGGGAACAAGGTACGAGGTGCAGCTCACAAGTCACAAGTTACGAAGTCAATGAACAAATACACTTTGTGAAAGAATGCTTAAGATATTTTTAGTATTGAATAAGTGGCGTGGTGATAGTATTAGTTCTGTGATAAATTATGTTGATAAAGTTGATTAAGATCGCACACTTATATCTTAGAGGTCGTGAGTTCGAGTTATATTTTATATTTCTCTTAAAATTTATAATATAATTTTGACAAAAAAAATTAGACAAATCAATAAATTAAGTTAAGAACCCACCACGGTTTTGACTGATTTTATAATTACATCCAACTTGTTATACGTAAAAATAAACTTTTATGTATTTTTGTTAAAATATTTTAATTTATTTATGTATTTTACATTTTGAGGTTAAACCAACTGGAAATAAATTATAGTGTATTGTCTCTCTAAAATCTATTTATTTTTGTAATATATTTTATGATATCCAAATTTATGAAACGTCAAAAAATGATAGGATCACGTTAGATTTGTTAAAACCCATACGACTGAGCAGCAAAATTAGTGTCAATCTAAGCTAAGCAAAGCAAAGCAGCCGCAAAGGTGGTGTTTACTTTTGGCACGTGAGTGACTGCCGAAAAAAACAACAAAGCCTATTGTCTTAGAACTACTTTTAATCAAAAGATTATATATTTTATTTAAACACCAAAAGTAGAAAAAAGGGAAGGGATTAGGGTTTGCAACACATAACCATACCTTTGTCTCTCCGGAACTAGACATCTTTCAAAATGTCCTTTAGCAATGTGTTTAAATGATTTATCCCACCTTAAACTTAACTAAGTCTCATATAGGCGAATCTTTTAGTGAGAGTTGAACAGCATTTTCATATTGGTTACTTTATTCTAATTAAGTTTAAAATGATCAGAGTTGATAACTTATCATCATTATAATGCTTTGTTTTTATGTGAATCCGAGTTCAATCTCAAGAAATTTTACATTCCATTTTGACAAAAAAAATGCTCCAAAATGAATAAAATGATATGGCATGAAATAAAGTGCGCTACATTAGAATTTAGTTGTATCAAGAGTTTTAATCATAATATAACGATCATGTTCGTTATCGTGACAAACTTATAGTTATTTTAAGGCACATCATAAAAAAGCACGGACATCGACACGTGACACGGATACGACACGATACCGATATGTTGACACGTCATTTTAAAAAAAATAGGATACGAGTATACGTTTTATATATATAACACTATTTATAAGTATGAAAATAGATATTTGCATAAAAATTAATTACAGTATTGGTCATATCAAGAAGTTGAATTAAAATAACTCATTAATTGGAGATGTCACCAATTAATCGAGTGAGTTTCAGTTTTACGAAGTTTAAAGTTTAAGGGTTTGGACAATAAAAAACTGATTTTATACCATTTTGAATTTAATATATTTTAAAACTTAACTTTCTTTTTTCACTATTTCCACCATTTACTCTTTCTTTATTTACAAGTTAAAATATTGTTCATTTTATTTACACCCTTTATATTTTATTATTTAAATTTTTTTCTAAAATAGTGTTTGGAAGGTGTCAGGAAAGTATCTTGGCGTGTCCGGCATATATCGGGAATATGTCCTGGCGTGTCTGACACATGTCCTAAAATAAAAAAAAATCCAGACACAATTTTAGTGTGTCAGAAGCGTGTCGGTGTCCAATATGTGTCTAACACCGACACTCTGCACAGATAAAAGTGTTGATGTTTAAGTCACATCAATAAGAAAGTGTCTAATTTAAGGAGATGGTGTTTCATCACTATTTTTTCATGTGAAAAGAGCCTTGCCCTTAGATAATGACGAAGTTATAGACGAATTCTATGTAACAAATGTATAAACGTAGTTAATGTGTAGAATATGATGCGTAAAACGAATTGAAAAAGTGTGGGAAAATAATGTTTTCTCTTAGAAAATATACTTTTTCATAAATAAATTAATCAAGCATGTCGTCTTGGTGTTAATCAAAATGATTAATTAAAATTAGTTTAAAGTTATTATTATGGCCTGCTGATAACATTCGTTTTGGGTTATTAAAGTAATAAGTCAAATATTTGGCAAGAAATGATGGCTAAATCTAATGATCATTTTCTTTTTTACTTTATCTTTTTATCTTTATTTTTAAGAACATATTAATTCCTAACTAATTAATGAATTCAGAACATTTTTTGCCTACTTGGCATTCTGAGTTTCTTTGATCTATTTTTCACGAATATACCCTCCAAAAAGACTCCTTTTTGGATCAAGAAAATTTTCGAAAACTCATTAATCTTCGACATATTATGTTGTACTAAATTACATTATAGTTTAAAAAATTAAAAAATTATATTTTTAAGACATTTTGATGTATGTGCTGTCTCCTAGACACATACGTAAAATATTACATAGGTTTTTCTTACAGGGATGCTATGGCGCCCCTACCCTTTTTTAAATGTTATTTAATAATTAATTTGTAAACTTCAAAATATATAATCAATGAAAATAAATGAATAAATTATCACCCTTAAACAAGAAATTGACACCCTTTGATAGTATTGTCGTAGATTTCAATGATTCTATAAAGTAGGGAGGATATGTGTATCATTAAAATACATTAAAATAAACTACGAATAGGACTAATACAAAAAGAACTTAGAAAACTCACAAAATAATGCTTTATTTTCTAGAGACTATTTTATTCTAATATATAATATATTAAAAGTGGGGAGGATACGTCTATCATTTTTTAACAATTTTATTCACTTATTATAATACATTACCTAAAAAACCTTATGATTTACATGTGACATTTAATAATTGATTACTTTTAGAACTACTAGTCTATTGTATGTGCGTTGCACGTATTGAAGAAACCAACAATAAATAATATGTACAAAAATATGAATATGGCTACACATAAAAGTGTTTGATCACATTCTGACTTGTTACGTCAAATAGTAAGAATTCAATCTATTAAAGGTTGGCAATATTTTTTGTTAAATATTTTGTGTTGCTATAGAGAATTAGTAACTTTTTTTAATTAATATCTCAATTTAACATATTCCTAGATACTGTAATTTGATTGTTGATCGTATTGTGAAGCTGATATTTGTTTAGGTTACTTACCATATTTGGTTTGATGTGATTCATCTTGATGTGTTTGATTTGGTGCTTGACTCTTGTTAATTAGTTTTCTTGTTGCTATTTTGTTGATGAATTTTATTCCCTAAAAAATGTAAAAATATTTTAACTATTTTTATAATATTAAATTATTCACTTAAACAATTCTTTGATATAATTCGATCAATTTAAACTAATTTATCTCTGAATTTTTTACAACTCATATATTTTAAATGATTGGAATAGTATATATGATTTTGGTAGAGAGAATATCAGGAGACGTTTCAGTTTCATAATTCTATATAATAGTGAGGGCATGTGTCAAAAAAATTTATTCTCTTAGTCCCATTTATATATACTATAGAATTAAAAAATATAAAAAATATTTGAAATATTAATTTCAATTATAAATTATTCACTTATCTAATTCTTTAACAAACTTGGATCTATTTAAACTAATTTGTCTCTTAATTTTTTACAACTAATATATTGAAAAAAATGATATGATAAATATAATTTTGGTAGAGGGAATACCAAAAGACTTATCAATTTGGAATCCCGTATAACAGTAAGGGTAATTTGTGTCTAAAAATGCTTCTCCCCCTAAGCCCTCATTTAGAAGTAGTAGTGATAATAAATTGAAAATACACGTTAACTTTTTAAGTTCATTCACATTTTTAATGATTTTAAAATAAAAAATATATAATTAATAAATAAATTTTAAGTTGATTTTAATTTGATAACTTTGAGTGAATTATGACACGTCATTTAAAAGGTTATAGAAAAAAATGTAACTTTCTAATAATTTGTAAATGTACAGAGAGTGAATTATTCTTCTAAAACTTATAATAGTGTATTTCAAAATATAGTTCAATTACGACACACTTTTAAATACTTTAGTTATATTATATTTTATATATTAGTATATTTATTATTTCTACTGTATAGTCACACAAATTTTATTTATAAAAAATAAACTTTCTAATAAAATAATTAAGACCAAGTTTAAAATAATATATGAAATAGATTATTTTCCTTTAATAATGTCACTTTTTCTTTTAATTTTTGGAACACATTTCTACTGTATAATTTTTTTAATGCATGATATTTTCTACAATTTTGTTGAATAATAATATATCAACGAATGAAAATAATAACTATACAACATTGTCTTTATTTTACTCATCTAAATTAGAAAGAATAATATGTGGATAAATGCATATCTTTTTAATTCACATAACAAACAAGATTATAAATAATAATCATAGTTATAAATATAATATATTTAAATACATGTGCATCACACGTGTGTATTGATAGTACAAAGAAAATTATTTTACTATTTAACACATTCAATATATTATTTTTTATTGAACCAAATATCGAACTTTATTTTAACAAATAGTGAATTAAAACGTAGTTAATATATAAGGGAGTATTGTTTTATTTTTCTATATTTCTGAAGCCTAATCATTCATATAAGAAAATGTAATTATGAAAAATATATTATTTTTTCTGTTTTATTTTGAAGCATTCCTAAATCATGATTCTACCCATGGATACCGGAGACGATAAAACCTGAAAAGCAACTGACGAGTGACTCAAAATTCCAAAGCTAATTAGGGTTTACCATTCATCTTCCAACAGTTCTAATTAAAAGCACTGCAAACTACCACTAGAACTTTCATGCAATTGGCCTCTTGATGCTGTTTTCTAAAAAAACAGCAAAGCTTTTCTCTCCATTTATTTATTTCAATCTTAATATATTACATAATAGCATGTTTACTACAACAATCCATTTGATGGTAAGACAAAAAATCAACATAATTTCTTGAAAGGAAATTGCAAAACGACATTATATAACTGAGTATATTTAATTGGGATTATATATGTATGTATAATATAATAAACTTTATTAAAAAAGACATGAGACGCGCACAGTAATATTTTCTTGAAATAATATCATTTGATACATATAAATTTATAAAAATATAAAATTGTATAATATGTATGTGAATCTCAAGTAATTTTATCTTCGAAACCAATTTGTTTTGAGCTTAGCGCGTGAATATTTAATTTTATATGAAAGTGATGATTATTGAGGGGAGGGTTCCAACTTTCAACTGACTTATGACTCCCATTTCCTATTAATTACATTATCAGTTATCTCAATATTTAGGAAATAATTTCATGTCAACTAAATATAAATATTAATTTAAAAATATAAACTTAGATCAGCTCTCAATTCTTAAATTAACTTTTGAATTAGTTAGACTCTAAGACTTTAACATGGTATCATAATTTTTTTATACGAAAGTCAAGCACGACTGAGCTCATACTACATTTCCACATGACAAAGACCAGACAAAAAGACCAGCATGCACGTCACAGAGGTATTGAGGAAATAATCCCACATCAGTTAACTAGAAATGTTGAGTTAAGAATATAAGCTTAGCAACTCTAACTCTTAAATTAACTTTTAAGTTGAGTTAGATTGTAAAACTTTAACACTCAAAATTGACATTGATGAAGTTAATTAAAACAAATTTAATCATTGAAATTAATTTCTTAATGTTTTTATCTCCAAACAGTGCGAAATAAAAAAAACACTTTCTTCGTTCCCTCTCCATTTTATTAATTAGCTATATAGTGACTTCTTATTTTCTTCTTCTAGACTAAAATCTAATTTAATTAAAACTAAATTAACTCTCCCATTCGTTCTATCCAAATTCAGCTTCTATTGTTTTTTTTTGAAAGACAGCTGCTAAAAATTTATGGGTTCATCTAACTTTTTAGTTTTTTTGGTATACTACACGAACATATAATTAAAACAAAATCAACTTGCACTCAATCTAATAATAAAATTTACATTTTACGTGTAACACTTTTTGTAAATAAATGCACGTTAGTAATTATTTCCTCACAGCTAACCCTAGCTTTTAATATATAGATAATAGTTTTACACTGATCAAATTTTCTCCTAAGACTGTGTTTCTAAAGTGATGTATGACACACGTATAAGATAGATTGACATAGAGATTAAACCTTCAACTTATACATTGAGGTCGTGAGTTCAAGTCATTGTATCTCTTCTCCTTTGAATTGTAATTTTGACAAAAAATTATGTAAATAAAAAATTGAAATGAGAAGTGAAAAGATTCTTGTGGCCAATTTCGGCCTTTAACACATTTAGATTGAATTGTCACTTTTTTTATAAATTAAATGAAATATACAAATAGATTTATTTTTAGTGAGAGGTGTGTTATATAACATATATAACGTATGGTTAAATCTTAAGAAGAATTTGATCTTTCTATCACTACTCATTTGTCTATAAACACATGAATGGAAATGATGATACCACCAAAATTATATGCTTCTGGTCCCCAAGAAGCCAACAGAGTAAAGAAAAGAGATGGTCAAACTCATACATTTTCTCTCCTATAAATATATATATATATATATATATATATATATATAGAATATTATTCTTTCGTATATGTTAAATTTTTTATATTAGCTAAGTATAAAAAATGAATCCCTATATTAAGCAATCATCGTTGTTTTTTTCCTTTTGCAATAAAAAGTTGAATAGGACACTGCAAAAGGCTTGAAGTCACGATCTATTAAGTTAAGAGCCCTGGGCATGCACATTTTTTTGTCAAAGTTATAAATTTTAAGGAGAAAGTAGAAGTATGATTCGAACTTATGACATCTATAAGGGTAAGACTTTAATTAATTGCGTCAACTCATCTTATTACTCACATCTTATTTGATTGAGATAGAAGGTCTACAATGGGAGAGGATGGAGTTAGGGTTAGTTGTATGTGATTAGTAGCATGTTTATGTCATATTAAGGTTTATAATAATTTTCTTTAAAAAACCTTTTATTGTGATATGTGATAAAAAAACTCGTATGGGCTATTAGTTTCTTATATTTACTATAAAATCAAAGAATATTGAAGCTAGAAAAGTCTAACTTTTCACACGATTTGATAACACAAATATTTTTGTTCAAATTTAATAATTCGTTCATTCTTATGAAGTATTATATCATAAAATATGTGACTATAAATTATATAAAATAACATTAAGTTTTCATCAGGTATTAAAAATTTGAGAGAGTTACATTAATGATCGATTTTAACATCATTTTAATAATATTGTGAAATTGATGTGGATAGGCCTTCCTGAAATTTTTTTAATGATAGTAGGACCCTTGAACATTTTTTTTATCAAAATGTGACAATTTTACAAGTAAAAAGTCTAAATTGTCCCCTACTAGATCATGATCGAGTAAAAAATATTTGTTAATTACTATTAACAATATTGAGATTAAAACTTAGTAGATAACCAGTGAAATATTTTGGATATATCAAATATTCTAGTTGACACAACGTTCACTGTTTTTTTTATAATAAGAATAATTTCATTTTTTTCTTTAAAAGTGTCAGATTTGGTTAAAAAGATATAATCTTAAAATTCATGCAATTGTATATCTATTAATATATCACCCAATATAATATATAGTAGAATCATAAACAAATAATTATGGTTCTTCTAGTAATCTGTCCACTTAGAAAAATTATCAGACTTGACTGCGACAGTTAGACTGTTTGGTCCAAGTAGTCTTATTTAGCCGCTGAGATTCCCTTTCTCTGTTTTAATAACTATTGTTATTATTCTTTTTGAAGTCAGATACTGACAATTCTGGTTTTGGGACCATATCCATAATCCAATGTCACGTTGGATTTATTTGGAATCTGACCCTTTCTATGTTTGTTACCGTTGTAATATTTTAAACTTATATCTTTTGAGTTTAATCTTAAAATGTTAGTATTTTTAATAGGTCGTGTGTGAGTGTTTTATTTAAAAATATTTTAATATATTAAAATGTGATTTTAAGTCATAAACATAATTGTTTAAAATATATTTTGTTATGTTCAAACACTTTCACAAAAAATACATGTCATATTTATTAAATATTTTTACATGCATATGAATATGATTTAAAATATGTAAAAGTTTCTAAAAATATATATATATATATATATATGATATAATTATGAATTGAGATTTTTTTTATTCAATGTATAAAAGTATTTTTAGTCACAAACACAAACCTGGATATTCAAACTCACTTAATGAAAGTTGTGAAATCGAGTTTCTTCATGCGCAATCGATCCTAATTATACTTTGAAAGATTTTTATTTAATATTTATTACTATTTTTTTAAAGATTTTTTACAGATGATGGTAGAAGATAAAAGTGACTCAAAATCAGAGCACAATACATGGTATACAGAACAATTATTTTAAGTCTTTTATACTTATCTAATTTTTAATTATAAGATGGCCATTGGGCTATTATACTGAAATTTAATAAAAATATTGACAACTCAAAATTGATGATGCAATTTTTGATTGTGTGTGTGCTATATAAAGAGTGCTGAGAACATGCAATTTGGTTGGTTATAATTTATGGTAAGATTTTCTTAAATATTTGTTGGGACCACAAATCTTTTGTTAACAAATAGAAGAAATCACCATCAAAGTAGAGAATATTGACATATATGTTCATAATATATATTACAATTATTATGATAAGATATATATTTAATATGAGAGATGACACAAAAAAGTTAATCAACTTATCTTTTAAACTGTGGACTAATTAAATTTGCTCAGAAAAATAATTTTAAGAGCCGGACAGTTTTCATCTAAAAAATATAAGCGATGATCTTGTGTGCTATGTGTTGTTTAATCAAAATGTAACTGCTCAAGTTCGGCTAAAAATTTGAAAAATATCATAAATACAAAAAGAAATTTTCATTTTACAAGCTCATTTAAAAACCTCTAAAAAAATTATGTGGAATTGGGGTTAAAAATCATTGACAAACAACGGAAGACATGTCTTGTTATGTTGACACGAAGGGAACCACATTATCTCTTTATATTGAAAGTAACTTTGGAAGCAAGTAGGATCAGAAGTGTTACATCAATTAATTATGTGACATAATTATGATGAGAGAGGCATTCATCTTTATGGCCTTTTTTTTAATTAATCCTTGAAGGTTTAATGATTGTAAGCACAATAATAATGCTACACAAAACCAATGTAAAAATTCTAATTATTTGTTGGAATTATATCAAACATTTCATTTTCTTCTTCTTTCCATTTTTTCATTAAAAATATGCAAAATCAAATGAAAATATGATGAGTCAAGTTCAGAAAAACATTAGTGTGAGCTCCAGGCTTAATTAAATGTCTCCACCTAATTCTTAAATTTTGTTTTTAGGTTTTGTTTTAATTTTTCATGTTTTGTTTGCACATATTAGACCCATTAATATTGTTGGTGCTAGACTCCGAGCAGCACACATGTCATGCGATGATTTGTTGTCCTGCAGACATAAAAGTAAAAAACTCTAAGACGAGGGAATATCAAAAGAGGTTTTCTTACCTAAGGACCTCAAATGGCTAAGTTAGAGAGTGTAGAATATTTGACAAAGTTTTTGTATGGATTTTGTGAACATACCTCCTCCACGATGGAGAGGAGGGTATTTATAGTGTGGAGGGTCTTTTGATAACCCAATGAGTACAACATGTCTCTCATTGTCTTTGATTAGAGCAGTTGTGATGGTCGAGGTGAAGGATGATGCATTAAACACGAGTGCATTTAATGAGTCATGCCTTGACACTCCAATAGGTAAATTGTATTAATTGATAAGTAACTTCTAATGTCCATTCACATAATCTTCCATAACTTCAAACTCCCTTCACGACCTCTAGTTCGTCAGGTGGGCACAACGAGGCTTGACGAGAACATTGAAATAACATTCGACTCCCCACTAGTATGTGGTTGAGCAGCTCCATATCTCCCAAGCTGCTCTTAGGGTTTACCTGATTGAGGGTGTTACGTCCCCGACGTGGGTGGCTCCAAGGACACGCATCCCCAACTAGGGGTGAAAAATGGTACCGAACCGAACAAAAAATGGTCGGTTATATAATTTTCTCGGTTTGGTTCATAAATATAAAAGAATCAAAATTTTGGTTCGATTCACGATTCGTATGTTATTTTAATCGTATGAACCGAACCGAACTGAATAAAAAGTAAAATATATAATAAAATGTTAGTATATATATTGAAACCCTAATTTCCTTTCCATTGCTAGTGCACCACCCTTTTCACTTTCCAGTGTCTCTCTCTCTACCACTCCCTCTCCCTTCACCACCCACTATCTCGACAACTCTATCTCCCTTCTCCACCCCCCATCTCAACAACTCTATCTCCCTTCTCCACCCCCCATCTCAACAACTCCCTCTCCCTTCTCCAGGAACCCCATCCGACAGCATGCATGAACTCCAAAATCACCGTCAATGAGCAACACTTTTCCTTTCTGTTTCTTTTTCTTTCTTCCTCTCTGTTTTTACTCGTCAGTGAGCTCTTGGTCATCTTCTTCCTCTCGTTCTTTCTCTTTGTTTCTTTTTATTTCTTCATTTCTGTTTTGACTCATCGATGGGCCTCTTCATCATCTTCTTCCTCTCTTTTTTTCCTCTATATTTCTTTGTCTTTCTTCCTCTCAGTTAGATTTTACTAATTTAGGGTTTGTAATTGTAGATTTTAAGTTTAATTACTGATTTAGGTGATTTAGGATTTGTAATTGTAGATTTTAATTTTAATGTTACTGATTTAGATGATTTAGAGTTTGTAATTGTAGATTTTAAGTGTAACTTTACTGATCATGGAATTGTAATTATAATTTATAAGTTTGATTTTTTACTGATTTGCTTGGTTTAAGAAATCTCTCTAATTCTAGGATGAAATTTTTTGGATTGATCTTATGTTTCTTGTTCATTTATGTATGTTCTAGTTTCGACTGAACTGCAAAATCGAACCGAACTGAGGTTTCAGTTTGGCTCGTTCGGTTAATATATTTTTCATAGTTCGGGTCAGTTCGTTATATGGTCGAACCGTGAATTTTGGTTTAGTTCAAATTTTACCCAAATAATCGTTCGAACCGAACCATGAATACCATTATCCCCAACCTGGGTGGCTTCCGACCTGTATAGACATTTTATCATCTTTTAAATACATTCTAACGAATCTAAACGTATAATGACTTTAGAGGAAAGGCAGAAAACAAAGAGATACTTGCTTGTGTAATAACAGAATCCTTAATGACTTCCTCACATTAAAAAAACAGAAACAGAAAGATAAAATATATAACATTGCTTGGAACTTGGAAGCCTTCAAATACATTTTGGACAATAAACTAAATTTATCACTATTAAGACACAATTAAACATCAAGAGGATAATATCTCCATAGGTCAATTGATGATTATGTATTTTAAGAAAAAAAATTAGATTTCACTTTATTTTTTTATTAGTAACTGGTCTAAATTCTCAACTTTGTAAGCTTTAATTAATCACTTTTTTATATTTAATTGTTAGGGTGTTCGGGCTAGATTACACACATCTTGACTAGTCCTTCTTGTGTGATCTTAAAGGCACACTCTCTCACATCAGCCTGGTGCATTTAAGATATTAAACTCTTAGATTGTTTCCTATAGAAAAATCTAGTTGGGAAGAAAAAATGAATTCTACTTGGAAACTGGTTAAAAAGGATAAGGATTCTCTTTGGGTTGCTTGGTGTGATTACAATCTCTTCAAAGGGCATTCTATTTTCACTGTGAAGATGTGGACAAATCCTTCCTGATCTTGGAGAATGCTTATCAGACTCATAGAGAAGCTTTCTTAAATTTGCTAGCTCAAGATTGGTAATGGGCAATCTTCTTACATCTTTATTGATCATTCGACATATTGATGTCATTCCTTTTCAGAGGTTTGTAGGGGATTTTGTTAACTTGACTAGTTTACCTCCCCATTGTCCAGTCTCCCATTTATTAGGGAAGGGAATTGGAGATGGCCTAGCCGTTGTATTGAAGATTTTTTTTCAGTCTAGAAATATCCTCATTTCTCTTATCTTCCTTCTATGGCCGAGGAATGCTGGTATTGGACTGCAAGTAAGAATGGTTATTTCTCTACTAACTACACTTATTTTACTTTGTCCTTTCATCAGGAACTTGTCCCTTGGCACTTAGTTTGGTTTTCTAGAAACATTCCCAAACGTGCATTTATGTTTTTGCTTGCTCCTCAACAAACATAACACGACATAATCTGAAAGTGGAATAATGAGGTTAGTATTGAGTGTGTGTTTTGCATTGATGGAGTTGAGTGCGTGCATACTTTGTTTTATGGCTGCCCTTTTGTTAGATTGATCCTTGAGCCTTTATTGGTGAGATATGACAACTTATCTCTTCTCATGACTTGGAATGAGTTGATAATGAAGATGATTTCTCTTAAAAACCCTAAGTCTTATTCTTTGTTGAGCTCTAAGCTTATTATTTCTACTTTCATTTATTGTTTGTGGTTGGAAAGGAATAGGAGGATCTTCATGAAAAAAAATCATGGATTCTACTCTTATTCATAGGAAAATTGTTTGTATGGTTAGAGAGAGATTACTTTTCCTTATAAACATAGATCTCTCAACTTAGGTGATAATATCTTGAAGAAATGGATGTAATCTTTTTGGGTTGATTCTTTTTGTCTTGGGGTATGCCCCTTATATTTGTGTAAATTTTTTTGTGAATATATTTTTACATGTTGACAAAAAAAATAGAGTACCTTTTTTATTACCTGGACTACCTTTTTGTAAGAATAATTAATCATTTTAATTATCAAATATACGTGAAAATATTCGTGTATCAACTTCTCGAAACTGCCACTTGATTTATTATCACGACATAAATGTCTTATTTTTGTTGAAAAAATTAATATATGAACGTAAATGAAACATATCTTCTCCTATTATCACCTGGATAAATCACCTATTATCATCTAGATAAATCAATTTTATACGTATACGATAAAAATTATCTTTGAAACATTGTAATTAATGGTTAGATTAGAATTGAAGACAAAACTAGGTACAACCATGACCTACTTCTATCATAGAAAACATAAGAGAATCAAGTTCGCTGAACGAGTTGAGGGTTGCCCAAATGATTAATGTAAATTATGACACATTAATTCTACAACTAAAAGGAGAAAACGATAATTAATAAAAGCAAGAATATTAGTCTTTTTTCTTCTTTCTTTATAGTGAGAATCAGAGTATGTTTATAGCCACAGAGAGACTTAAGAACACTAAACCAGCAATTTTCAAATAAAGAAAATTCAAAAAGCTGTAATCTTTAGTTTGGAATTTTCTTATTTGGACAACAAATTATTCGCTAACAAAAGATTAAAGAGAAAATGCTTGAAATTTTCAAAAAAAATTAATTTGCATGATCCTACAAACGGACACACCGCTTTATTGTCCTGTATTACCAAATGTGTCTGTGAATCTGTCTGCAACAGATCTCACCCCCATACTCTCTAGCCTCCATTTCCTTCCTCCTTTCTCTTTCTACCTCTATTCCTCTCTCTAACCTCTCTCTAACTTAGTCCCTAGTCCTACTCTCTTTCTCTCTTTCTTCGCGCTTAGCAATTTTTGTTTCACTTTGTTTGTGGGGTGGGCGGTCAATCACTTTCTTTGGAAGAGAGGGCTCGTGAAGTGCATGTAAAGCTTGCCGAGAGATCTGGGACTTCAACTGTCAAACGGGTTGCTTGCTTTTTCTGATTCAGGTGATTTCAGTGCTTCCCTCTTGCTTTTTCTCCCTCTTCATCCCTCTTATTCAATGCTACTTCAAAATTTTTTCCCTCTTTGCTTTATATTTTAGTTATCACCCACTTTTTCAATGACTACGATTTTTTTTTTTTTCGAATTTCAGGTTTTGGTTGCTGCTCTTTTATTTTGAAAGTAATGTCTGTTTCTTTATTGTCTTTTCAGTTGGTTCTGTTCTGGGTTTCGCTTGTTGAAGCTCAGAAGCTGAAGTTGGGTTTTGCTTGTAGTCCCATGCTTTGAGCTCTGCCGCTGTTAATGGCTGCTATTTGTGAAGTAACTTTTCAATTTTAGTACTGTTTGAGCTCGGATTTTGCTCTGTTTGTTTTCATGGGATAAACGATTACCGTGTCTCTGGGACTGATAAATTCTTGACATTGCTGGAATCGGGTTGTTGAATTTTAACCATAATTCTATGCTTTCGATTGAGGATTTATGAATGCATTCAATTGTGGCTTTATTGTGAGATTCACATTTGTTCGCCATAAATTAGGACTTCCTTACCACAGAGACGATGCGCTATATATTTTTGAACAGTTACCATAGTTATCTGGAGATTCGGATATTGAATGTGCTCATGTTCTGATCATGACAAGAGTCGTTCGAGATAGGATTCTCAAGGATGCAAATGGTGATATTAATGATCATCTACGCAACCATATCCATTTGACAAATTGTATTCACTTGAAGAACCATATGCACAAGCAAAGTCCCATATTGACTGACAGGTCTCTTATGAGGGACCTAATTGTCCTTCAGAGATCCCGATCTCTCAGGGACCCTTCGGCAAGTCCACCTTCATGGCAGTCTCCTTCTGTTGCTGATATTCTTTTGAAAAAAGTTGAAAAGGATACTATAGTTCGGGAGGGAAGAAGATCGGTTGGGATAGAGCGTAGAAGGGAAGGTAGGAAGTTATCGGGAAGTTCCCCACCAATAGCTACTTTTGCGACTTCAAAAGTTGCTCCTAGCGAGGTTAGTGGGGGCAATGATGGAATTCGGGATGCTAGAAGAATTAGAAGAGAACAATCTAGTCAGATGAGTGATAGAAATGGCGTTTCGGGTCCTCCCAATCAAGATGGTAATAATTTGATTCATGAAGTAGTATCGGGAAATTCAGAATCTAAAATTCGGAGTAGACAAAAGGGGAAACATCTGGAAGATGTTCAAGCTAAGACCCTCTCGGAGCAGTTGAATGATGTTATGATGGATAGTGATGACGTGGTATCTTCTAACGTTCACCTTCATGACAGACGTTTTGGACGGGAGAAAACCATTGAAGAACCTGAAACGAGCATGCGTGGAATTGGATATGGCAACGGATTAAACAGGGGTAAGAGACGGAAATTTCGAGGGACGAGAAGAAACCGAGCCGCAGCAACTTCCAGAGACATTGGAGCGACAAGTGAGTTGTCTGTAGCTTCTAATTCATTAGCTCAAGATTCAGCTTGTCCAAAGTGTAAGGTCGAAGAGGACGAGGTTGACCATCCTAGCCAACATGTCACAAATGGCCCTAGGAATGGATGTGGGCTACCATGGAACTGGTCAAGAATACATAACAGAGGAAAAACGTTTCTAGACTTAGCCGGACGGAGCTTTTCTTGTGGTTTGTCTGAGTCTAGGTTAAGAAAAGGCGGACGAGATATTTCCAACGCACCAATAGCATCTGATCAATCTAGCTCACCTATTAGATCCGACGGTGAGGCGCTACCTCTACTAGTTGAGGCATCTGGGTCTCCGGGAAGCACTGAAAATGCTGGCTGGGCACGTGACTATTCTGGGGAGCTCGGAATTTTTGCAGATAATTTATATGAACGTGAAGTTGTATCTGATGATGCTTCCGAAGCTAGATCTGGGGATCAGAGGAAACCGAGAGGGCACCACAGGAGACACCAAAGCTTAACACAAAAGTATACGCCAAGAAACTTCAGGGATCTAGTAGGACAGAATTTGGTAGCTCAAGCTCTTTCAAATGCTGTCATGAAAAAGAAGGTTGGCTTGCTATATGTATTTTATGGACCCCACGGCACTGGGAAGACCTCGTGTGCTCGTATATTTGCCAGAGCTTTAAATTGCCAGTCTGTGGAACACTCTAGGCCTTGTGGTTTTTGTAATTCTTGCATTGCGTATGATATGGATAAAAGTAGGAATATACGGGAGGTGGGTCCAGTTAGTAATATTGATTTGGAGAGCATTATGGAATTGCTTGATGACTTGATTATTTCTCAGCTGCCATCACAATATAAGGTGTTCATTTTCGATGACTGTGATACTTTGTCATCTGATTGCTGGAGTGCTCTCTCAAAGGTCATAGATCGAGCACCTAGACGGATGGTTATTATCCTTGTTTGTTCGAGTCTTGATGTTTTGCCTCATATAATCATATCCAGGTGCCAGAAATTCTTTTTCCCGAAATTGAAGGATGCTGATATCATTTATACTTTGCAATGGATTGCAACCAAAGAAGATTTGGAAATTGATAAGGATGCTCTGAAACTTATTGCATCAAGATCAGATGGATCATTGAGAGATGCTGAAATGACTCTTGAGCAACTGAGTTTACTCGGTCAGAGAATTTCCGTTCCTCTCGTACAGGAGCTGGCGAGTCCCTCTCTGTCTACATTACAACTTTTAGTTTTTTTTTCATACGATGTTTGTTAGTATTGGAGATTAGAAATATTTCTATTTAGTGAATCTTGATAAAAAAAATGTTTTCAACCAATTCAATCTGATATATTAACTGAGAAATAGTCTTTTAGGACAGAGAGTCTTTAACGGTCTAATTTTACTTTATTTACTTGCTCGTCGTTCTCTTTCAGGGTAAGTTTTTACTCATTTTCATTAGAAGTATCGGAATGTTCTTACCTACTGATCTTGCAAAACCGATACATATGGTCTGCAATCAATGCTATTATAAGTATCATATATGGTATCTATCTATGTAAGTATCGTATCCATTGGGTGCATATTTCGTAGAATAATTAATTATTAGTTACGTGGCCTTCTTAACGTGAATGATATTGTTCGATTACCAAATCTGATTGATTAGTTTCCATTTTAATTCACCCTAGGGGTTGTAAAATTGTTTATTTGTGGCACTAGCTGGGCCAAATAGGCTTGAGAATTTTAGGTGTAAATTTATTGCTACAACAGATTATTCTTGCTGGTAGTTATGATTTTCATGTATAACTGATCTATTTCAATTTGTTTGTAATGAAACAATTAGAAACCTAAAACACAGTTTTACTAACGATATTACAATTATTGCCACATATTTACTGCTCTAAATGTTAAAGATTTTTTACATTTTAGGTCGGGCTTATTTCTGATGAGAAGTTGGTGGATCTTCTTGATTTAGCACTGTCTGCAGACACAGTTAACACTGTGAAGAATCTGAGAGTAATAATGGAAACTGGTGTGGATCCATTAGCTTTAATGTCTCAGCTTGCGACAGTAATAACAGATATTCTTGCTGGTAGTTATGATTACATGAAAGAACAGCCTAGAAGGAAGTTCTTTCGGAGACAACCATGTAAGTCTACTAATTCAGCAACTGTCAACTAATAGCACATCCTTTCAATTTCTTGATAATTTTCAGGACTGATCAGATCTGGAAGGCCCAGAACTGGCTAACCGAAAAAGTATAAGGAAAAAGAAACACATTTGTTTTGCAGCTCAACTGGGATCTGGGCTATCCAGATCTGATCAGACCACCCATGATCCCCAAACTGCCTCTGTTGTTGGATTTGCTCTTTAGTTTCCCTCTTTTTTATTTTCAGGGCCATTTTTTCTTCTGATTTAAAATTCTCTTTAGTCGTTCCTACTAAAAATTTATACATTTCAAATTTCTTGTTTTCAGAATTCTGTAGCTTTTGTTATACCTGTCACCTCATGTCTTGTTAGTTTCCTTTCTAACCAACCTGAGAATATTCTTATGTTTTTAACGCAGTGTCCAAAGACGATATGGAAAAGCTGCGTCAAGCTCTGAAAGTATTATCTGAAGCTGAAAAGCAATTAAGAATGTCAAATGACAAATTAACTTGGCTAACAGCTGCATTACTTCAACTTGCTCCTGATCAACAGTATATGATATCTACTTCTGCTGAGACTAGCTTTAATCATAGTCCCATGCCCCTGAATAACGTGGGTGGAATATCGGGGATGCCCGGTAACAGGAAAGGAGGAAATAAAAGTATAAGTTTAGAGAGAAAAAGACGTGATGGGGCTGTTATGGCTTCTCAACAGACACCATCTTCTGATATCATTAGGTTGGGTGGGAAGCAAACTCCTCGTAAAAGTCGTAATGAAACTGAGGAAATCTGGTTGGAGGTGCTAGAGAGAATTCAGATTGGTGGCCTTAAGAAGTTTCTAAGCCAAGAAGGGAAGCTGATATCGGTCAGTTTCGGTGCAGGTATGCTCTATTTTGAATTTTATTGAGCAGGTATGCTCTATTTTGAATTTTACGCCAATTGCTTTTTCTTCTTCTGTTTGTCTTTAAGGTTGCTTTTGAAGTCAATCTAATCAAATTTATACTTCTTTTTCCATGTTTATACCCACATTTACTTTATGCGATTAAAACAAAATTGATTGATTCTGATGATTCATGTACCAGAAAAATAATTTGTTCTGGATAGATTTAAGACTTAAAACAAATCCCCCCCCCTCCCTCCCTCTAAAGTTTGAATCTTTGATCAAGTCAATATGTCCCTTTGAGTATACACTTGAAATATGACAAATAGTTTTTCAAAAGCTAATAGAATTTGAAGTTACTTAACGGAGGGGGGGGGGGGGGGNNNGGGGGGGGATGCCTACTGGAGAAAGTCAGGAGGCCTTAATATTTTACTCTTTATATAATTTATCTCTCATGATTTCTTTTCTATTTTCTATTTGTTTATCTTTTCTCTTCCAATAATATTCCCGATGTGGAAGATCCGTAAACAGATGAAGATGATCTGGTAATGAGCTTAACAGAACCACTCTCGCATTATAATGTGAGGTTAGCCTAACTACTAGAAAAGATGATCAAGAGAAACTGCTATCCCTGAATTTCTAATATCATGGATTTATAACTGTTACTCTTAGGGATATGTAATGGTTTTATTAATCCTTTCTGATCAACAAACCTTTTTTTAGTATGAAACGAAGTTTCATTCCATCGAAGGCGTACAAAGAAGAGAAGAACTGATCGTTTAATGTTTACAAGTAAAGATGAAAATTCAATCAACATTCCTTTACGAGAGATTTCTTTTTCCTTTTTTTTATCGAAAGTAATACTTTATTATTTCTTGTTAAGTGTGAAAATCAATCTACAATATTTCTTTCATGCAGCTCCAACCGTGCAGTTGACCTTTTCATCACATCTGGCGAAATCAACAGCCGAGAAATTCAGAGAGCAAATCTTAAAAGCATTCGAGTCCGTTCTTGGGTCACCAATGACAATCGAAATTAGATCCGAATCAAAGACAGATCATCATCTGCCTCTTCCCTTACCTGCTCCTAGGAGTGGTTCATCTCATGCGAGAGATACAAAACGCAACTCTGATAGCCATGAAGTTGCAAAGGGTGAGATTGTTGAGTTAGCAGCTTCTCCCCGAGAGAGAAACAGTAATGAGCTAGTCGATAACCACGTGGAAGGATCTGAAGCTTTACGAAAGAAATCGAATGTGCCTCCAATTCAAGAAAGAAGGAAAACAACCGGGGATGAAAGCCAGAGTCTAAGCATAGTAAGAAGCAAAGTGTCACTCGCACATGTTATTCAGCAGGCCGAAGGTTATTCACAGCGGAATGGATGGTCAAAACGCAAGGCGGTTTCTATAGCTGAAAAGCTTGAACAGGAAAACTTGTACGTATTTCTGTTTTGTTGTTAACAACTAAAACTAACAATTTCAGGTACCCTGTAGTTTAAGAGGATTATAAATCTAATAAGTTGAACTTTTATTTGAATTTGACCTATTAAGTGACAGAATTAGGATATATATAAAGCTAATAAGATTTTCGAACCTGAACGTTGGGGTGGNAATCAAATCATACAGAAATGATAAAAGACTCGAAGTTCCCGAAATGTCGAAAGTGTTCAACAATGTTTTAGGGAGATTAAAAAAGCTACTTCCTCAAAAGGGCTGGAGCTCTGTTTTCAATTCTAGCCATTCCTAGGAACTGGTTTCTCTCATATTCAGCTGCTGAGTCTCAGCGGCCCAGATCATGCAAAAATCACCTCATGCCAACATGAATTTCACATTTACACGTTGCGTTCTTGCTAAGGCGGGAAGCAAAACATGTATTGTAGAACCTTTTAGTATCCAATTATTCAATGATCACGCTTTCAGGACGTTGCCCACCTATGCTTCAGAATCAAATATCAGCTGATTATTTCTGTAACTTAGAATTGGCTTTAATGTAATCTTACCGTGCAGGAGACTGGAACCTCAATCAAGAAGCTTACTTTGTTGGAAAGCATCTAAAATAACTCGTAGAAAGGTAATGCATACTAAACTATCTTAAATTCACCTTTTGTGTTTTATTATCTGTTGTTTCACTGAACCCAAAAGAGAAAGAGTATATCTTGTACCGATCTTTCCAATAACGATTGTTAATCGGTAGGCTTTTTAACTGTTTCAAAGTCCAATAAATGGCCAAGCTGCTGCCCATGTGGCCAAGAAGGAAGAAATCTTATTTTTGTCTAGTTCTTGTTATGCATGTATAAGGCAGTATTGGGATATGTCAGGGCTTTAGTGTCATACCCCTTCGCTAACCATTAGCTCTGCTGCTTCTAGTCTAGAATCTTGTCCATGTTATAAAAGCCATAATTGCAGTTGGTAAAAGTAAAGATCAGACCCATAACTTTGAAGATACTATTATATGCATCTGTTCTGTGATCTATTTAGAGAGGAAATGGATATCAATGGCCCATTTGCTGAACACGGAGACCGATTTTTAATCTGATGTTTTATTCCTTTTTAAGTTCGATCTATGCCGTTGAGATTTATGACAACAGCCCGGATCGGATAGTAGCCTCAGGAACAAAATAGTACCCCAATCCATTTAAACATACGGTCAACTATTTGAAAACACCTATTCCGATTACCCTGGACATACTGTCAACAATTGCAAACACAGTTGAACTGTAGTAGTACCCTCTACTGTCAACAACTTAAACACAGTTGAACTGTAGTATTACCCTCATTAGAAAGTAAACGAAAAAAAATTCATAGACTTGGAATTCTTTTATAAACTTCATTAATAGAATTTGAATTAATGATTCTAATGGAGATTATCTGTTGCGACCCATTTGTTGATGATGCCTTTTGTTACCCTGCAGCTCTCGCGTTTAAAAATTAGAGCACGACGACCACGTTCGCTACTCAGGCTCGTCTCATGCGGAAAGTGTCTTACTATTAAGTCTCCAAGGTAATACAAGGAGAAGTTAGGATGGTAATGAGGAAAGAATAACTTCCTTTTTTTCTCTTACAAATGTATTTAGCCATTTTCCATGTAGTTTTAGCAGGCCAAGTTTATCAGTCATGCCATTTTTATTGGGGAATAAGTTTGATTATATTTGACATGGAAACAAAGAGGGAGATCAATTTAGTGCAGTCAGTCTCTTGAAGATTTTTCATTCTTTATAAGTTATTTATTCGATAGGCCTTCTTTTCTAGTCAATTTCTGCCTTCACATGGTTCTAAATAAGTACTTCAAGAGTTTGCGCACACAGAAATAGATTATCTCGTGTTAAAAAACTCTTTCTATTAAAAAACGGTCCAGAATTGTAAAGTCGATTTAGACTTATTGAGATCTGAACCATCACTCAAATCAGTCATATCAGCCCCCTTTGCACACACTCACAATAATTGTCTATCTAAGAAAGCATCAATTTGTGGGTACAAAGAATGTCAAAATCAGAGACAGTCCATTCAGCAATTTGATATGGGTCTTTAAATATTTCTGTTCCTAAATCAATTGACATCCATTGTCTCCTTGCTGGTGTAGTCCCTGATCCTGCACTCATATTTATCACGTGGAAGAAAATTTTAAACTTTAATCCTGTCATTAACATGGTGTACTGTCAACTCTAAAAGTGAAACACGATGGTAATCAAATTAAAAGAAATCTTTTTAAATCTAACGTGTGAAGAGTCGAGCTCCCAACATCAAGCTCCCATGTCGTTGGATCACCAATCCAACCCTCTCCTTTCATAGTAGGATAACTATATTCTCCCCATACAGGATGAGGCAGAATCTGCATTATTTCCTGAGGCTGAGGATTACTATAAGGATCACACAAACTATAAGGCGTCTCTAAAAACTCTGCATTCCCCGGCAAGCAGTACAAATGATATGCGTCGTCAGGGCAAAAGTTAAGGTTGTTGTTTGGATTGCACCATGATGTTGTGTTTGGATTAAGGATCATTTCAGAGTATCTGGTAACATCTGAAGTCACATTGCCATCACATGGCTTCCCATTGTTCTTCCAGGAGCTTCCTATGTTCATTAGGTAAAATTGGCTGTTGGGACCTCCTCCTTTTATCGCATTCAGTTTGAATTCCACCTTGAAGTTTGGTGATTCTGGAATCTGCATATTATTTTTTTTGTCAACAAAAGCTACAAATTCCAATGAAAAAGTGTCGGCTGTTAAGCTATCATTCTGTGATGTGACGCAAGCTTAGTTAGACTAAATTACAGTTATGAGATTATAAGAAAATAAGGGTTATTCTTTAACTAAAAGCTGTAATTTTTAGATCAACAATAAACACTCGATCCTTCTATTGTTACTTTTGCTATTGATTTCATACTAATAGAAAGAGCAACCACCATTCCATTCCAAAGAGGATAATCTCACATTTCCTTCTGTTATATTCTTGGCAAATCATTTTAGTTTCCTATTTATGATTTGAAATCAAATAAACTATATAGACGCAATAGTAGTCGAAATAGTGCGTTATCAATTCTTGGTGTAATTGGTTAGGTTACCTAATGAAAAGGCCTCTTATCTTGGACTTCTCTTGGTTGACCAAAGGCACCTAGATCTTCATGGCACCTCCTCCACCATAGTGAGAGCTGGGAGTAACTCCGAAAAGCGAGGCTATAAGAAAGTGCATAAACGCCTATGATCTTCAACCTACGGTCTTTATGTGTCTTTGAAAAGTCTTCGACCTCCTTCTATACCGACTTTCTTCTCTAGCTTTCAAAAAAGAGAAAGACAAGCTTGAATTGACTTGCGTATAATGATGATTGAGATCACTGGTCTAGTGTAGCTTGAGTTATATGGTGGTTCAGTGTATCAGTTATGAAGGCCTCATTCTTCCTTGTTTTCTTCCTAAAACCGTTCTTATTCTACTTCAAAAGTCCTGTCTAGGCAGCTTATTCGACACTCGACAAATTGGTTATTTTTGTCAGCGTATCGATTGAAGTAGATTCTTCTTTTTGATAGGACATCTTAAAGCAATAAAGATCATTGATCTCAGACGAGAGGTAGATTCACGTGTGACAAAATGAGTTATTTCATAGGGGCTGTTGAATGAGACCTTACTATAAATAAGGAATATTTGGAATATGCCAGAAAGTAAATAAGGGAGCGAGGTGGACATCGACACATGTGGGAGGCTAGCGTAGGTAAGCTCACATAAGGGTCTGAGCTCATATGGCGTACTCTATCATTGGCATGGACAACATCGATTCATTCGATTACGTATTACTCCTCAAATTCCATCTATGGATTTTCTAAGCTGGAGTTGGTTACATACAAATCCACTTTTATTCGAAGAAAGACTTGTCAGGAATCGCTGGTTGGGTTGGTCCAACCAAAGAGGCATGAGAGTCTTTGGGCATTGCTTGGGTCTGGAAGGGTAACCCGAAGGCACCCAATTAGAAATGAATATATCTTGGTGTATCAATTTTTTCACAAAGTGGGATAAAAACCTCCTAGACCACGATTAGAGGGGTACACGTCATAATCTTTCTGAAGAAGCAGCTTCACATTCATAAGCTTAGGTTTGGAATGGCCTATTGTCCGAGCTATAACGCACACCTTCCATAAAGCTGTAAGTGGAGTTTAGTCAAGTCCTAAAAAATCCGTCAATAAATGACGAACCCCATTATACAGATGATAGGACAGACCTAATGCAGTAATCTTGACGGAGATTAGGATGAGCTTTATGGCACTGTCTGTGGGAACAAAAGGGTAAACATACATTGCCTCGTAGTTCCCACCAGAAGGGTTAAGAAATAAGTCGAAGATCCAATAGGACAATGAGATCTAGCCGGTGGACTTCTCCTTCTTTGTATTAAAGAGAGGCCATGATTCTTGAGGAAGTGCCACCCCTTGTACCCTAACTAGCTCGAAAGGTCAATGTTCGAAGAAACCATTGAACCCAATGAGAGGAGTCGCTGAATTACAGAGGCAAGTCCAAGGCCTCACGCAAGCCCTTAACCATCAACGTCAGGCCCCTCTTGTTGGGAACCATGACCCGTGGGAGGACATAGAAGAGGAGGTGGAACAACGAGCCCAGAACGTTGGGATAAGTGCTAGACGACTGCGGGCTACACATCTAAACAACCTCGAGGATTTACGCACAATTCTCAATGAAAAAAGAAGGGCGTAAATCGAGGTCGACGATAAGGCAGACAGTGAAATGGGGCTATCATGTGTAAAGAATTCCCGCTTACAGTTTCATCCTCAGCATGCGCATGGTATCAGCAGCTAAAACCAGACTTTATCTCATCATTCGAAGAACTCAGTAAAATGTTCATCCGTCAATTTTTGGGATAAAGAGACCAAAAGAAGCCAACCACTCATCTCCTCACTGTCAGGAAACAGAAGGATAAGAACCTACACGACTACGTCATCAGGTTTAATGCAAAGGCCCTCAAAATAGAGGGATACAATGATAATATAGCCGTTACAGTAATGATGGTTGGGCTAAGTGACAAAAGACTATTATGGTCCCTGGCAAAGAAGACACCAGCGAGCTTCGTTGAGCTTCTCACCCGCACCCAAAAGTATATTAATGCGACGCTCCTACGCTCACGAGATGAAGGCCGAGCCAAGTATAAGCTAAGGGAAGAGAAGAAAGAACACAACTAAGATTTTCGATCTACTCATTTAAGAGGACTACTCACTTTGAAAGGTAGGTGGTGACTAGAAGGATAATGACCCTCAGGCTGAATCTTGTTGAAGTTATAGGGGATAACCCTGATATTAACCTTACATGGGTCATATAGGAGGACCCCCAATGCCCAATCTTACTTAAGTGAAACAAAGTAACCCATTTGCTCAGTATTCCTAAAGTCATTGACGGTAGCCTGAGACTCGTCCTTTTACGCCATCTTAGGCAACTGGAAGCTCATCTACAGAAGGGACCGAGATCATTCTCCAAATATATCATCAAGTATCTTTTGGTCACTTATATTATATTCAGTTTGACTTGCCAAAAAATTGTTCGCATCAAACTAGGGGCAACTAGTATAGTGACCACCAAAAAATAATATCATTCATAAAATATAGTATGAGAGGAATAAAATGTAGAAACAATCCACCAAATCATTTTGAGAAAGATAACATTATCTATTTATCAGTGGTGACCAGAAGCTCAACCTCACAGAAATATTTTGAGATGATCTCAAGCTTACCCTAACCAAATTTCATTAGATGTGATCATAAGATCATCAATGGTGACCATGAGATCACCCTCACTTAAGCCACTTTAGGTGACCCAATGATCATTCTTGCCAGTGACCCCAAGCTCAGCCTTACATAATCCACCTTATGTGATCCAAACGCATGCTCGTGGGTGACCCAAGGCTCATGCTCCTCGGTGACCCTAAGCGTAGCCTCACCTAAGCCACCTTAGGTGACCTAAGGGTCATCCTCGTCGGTGACCCCAAGCTCAAACTCACGTAAGACATCTTCTGTAATATAAGGCTCATGTTCGTATATGACCACAAAGCTCATGCTCGTGGGTGACCCCGGGCTCATTCTCGATGATTATTCCAAGCGTAGCCTCACCTAAGTCACCTTGGATGACCCAAGGCCCATCTTCACATGTGATCCCAGATCTGCCTCACATAATCCATCTTAGGTGACCCTAGACTTATCTTCGTTGGAGACCCCAAATCAGCCTCACCTAAGCCATCTTAGGTGACCGAAAGCCTATCTTCACTGGTGGCCCCATATCAACCTCACCTAAGCAATCTTAAGTGTCATGAGGCATATCTTCACCAATGACCCAGATCAGCCTCACATAAGCCACCTTATGTGACCTGAGGCCTATCCTTATTAGTGACCCCAAGAAGACCCTCACATAAGCCACCTAATATGACTTGAGGCCTATACTTTTTGGTGACCCCAAGATGACCCTCACTTAAGCCACCTTATGTGACTTGAGGCCTACCCTTCCCGGTAATCCCAAGATCATCCTCACTTAAGCCATCTTAGGTGATATGATGCCCATCTTCACTGGTGAACTTAAGCCCACCCCTACATAAACCACCTTAAGTGACCCAAAGCTCAACCTCACTAAAGTCACCAAGGTGAACCGAGCTCATCTTCTTTGAAGTCATATAAGGTGACCCCAAAGTCACGCTCACCTAGGTCATTTAAGGTGACTCCAAACTTAATCTTGATGAAGTCATCAGAGCTAACCCCACGCATAACTAAGTCATTCTAGAAGACCATGGGCACACCCTCACCTAAGTCATTCGAGGTGACCCCAAACTCACTCTTATCTAAGTCACTTGAGGTTACTCGAACGTCAACCTTGCCGAAGCCATCTGAGGTAATACCAAGCTAAACTTCTCCTAATTCATCAGGAGTGACTCCAACCTTACTCTCACCTAACTCATCTGAAGAGATTCCGTGTCTATTCCTCTTTGAAGCCACCAAATCACTCAAAATATGGACCTCGGCCAAACCCTACAACAATTGGAGGAAGTGGCACCCTAGTGGTTCGTCTCGGCTGTGACCTAGCAGCCTACTTACTTTTAGAGGTGTAAGCGGTTTGGTTCAGTACAATTTATGGTGTTTTGTTAAACCAAACCGTAAGTGCGGTTTTCTAGTGATGGAAACCGAACTGAACCGTGAAGTGTATAAACATCGAACTAAATCGAACCAGTAAAAATCAACAAAAATTGAGGTCAACCAAACTAGACTGATAAAATGTATAGAATCAAGAAGAAAAGTTATCCAGAGAAAAATCAGAATAATCTTCAAGCAGAAATCAAAAGGATTTTACCCAGATTCAATGATCCAACAAAGAAAGAAATAGAAACCTCTTATTTTTACAGTGAAGTGTTGAAATATATATCATAAAATGAAGGAATTAAAAACAATTATACTCCACAGGAAATATACATCACAGAAAAATGTATGAAACTTAGATCTAAATGCAAAAATCACATAACAACAACACCACAAACAACTATGAAAACCAGATCTTGTGCGTCTGTCTCTTTTCTTCCTCCTCTAGAAGGTTCTCCACATTCTCAGGTCTGAGAAATCCTACGACATTGAAATAGGACCAAGACAACAACACCAGAAACAACTATGTAAAGCAGATCTTGCGCGTCGTCTATTTCCTTCCTCTTCTAGTAGGTTCTCCACATTCTTAGGTCTGAGAAACCCTACGACGTCAAAATAGGACCAAGAAGCTTTGATTAAAAGGGAGAGATAGACATAGCCGAGAGAGAAAAAGACAGAGGGAGAGAGAGAGAGGGTTTACGAGAGATAGATAGAGAGAGAGAGATAGAGAGAGAGAGAGATAGAGAGAGAGAGTTTACAAGCTAGGGACCCAAATAGGCAAACTAAAAATCTAAGTAAGTGAAGACTAAAGAGTAAGAGACGAGATGGACAAAGAGATAGTTCAGAGAGAAGAGCGACGCAAATGAACAGAGAAAGTGTTAGGGTTAGACGAGAGGGAGGCAAGCGGTGTAAATGAACAAATGGACTTGAAGAGTGGGGTATATATATATTACATCAAAACCCCCTGTTTTGTATATATAAATGAAGGCTTTGGTTTTTTTGGTTTTGATCGATTTTCTTAGTAAAACTACAAACCGAACAGAACCTAGTATTTTTAGCATCTGACCGAACAATTCGAAACACTAAAATGGACTGAATCAATGTGGTTTGGTTCAGTTTGTTCGGTTTGGACGGTTTTACTTACGGCCCTACTTACTTTGGGCTCTTCGACACCTAGTCAAAGTGGAACTCAAAGTATAGACCTCGGCTGAATCCCGTGGCAATTAGCAGAAGTGGCACCCTAGCTCGCCTTGGCAGCAACCTAGCAACCCTACTTACTTTGGACTCTTCGACACCCAGTCAAAGTGAATTTAAAGTATAGACCTCGGCTGAACCCCATGCCAATTGGCAGAAGTGGCACCCTAGCTCGCCTCTGCTGCAACCTAGCAACCCTACTTACTTTGGCCTCTTTGACACCCAATTGAAATGAACTCAAAGTATGGACCACGGCCAAACCCCATGACAATTAACGGAAGTTACACCCTAGTGGCTCGCCTCGACTGTAACCTAGCAATCCTATTTACTTTGGGCTCTTTGACACCTAGTTGAAGTGAACTCAAAGTATTGAACTTAGTGGAACCCCATAAAAATCAACAGAAGTCGTACCCCAGCGACTCGCCTTGGCTACAACCTAGCAGCTCTACTTAGTTTGAGCTTTTTGACAACTCGTCGAAGTGAACTCAAAGTATGGAGCTCGACTACAACCCAACAAAAACCCTACTTTGCTTCGTGCTCTTCAACACAAAGTAAAATTGACTGTGCATTCAACTTCAAACTTGAGCTCCAACTATGTCTCACACCAAATAGAGAATCCTCTGAAAAAGCTCTTGCTAAAAAAGAAGGGAATAAACTCGTCAAATCACTCAATTAGTAGAAAGAGAATCAACACAAATTTTCTCATAACAACTTCCAAAGTTTTCAGCATACTTCATACTTAGAAGCTAGGGGCTAGGGCTGTGCAACCGTCCCGAAAAACCCGTTCTGTCCTGAAAAATCGTCTTGAATCGAGTGGGGCAGGACAAATTTTTTTGTCCCGTTCTGATTTTTAAATAACCCAACTTTTTTATTTTTTTTTAAAAATTTGACCTTTATTTTTTTTAATTTTAACCCTTATTTTTTTAATTTTTAACATTTTAATCTTTTGAACTTTAAACCAATTTTAATTTTTAACCTTTAAATTTTTTGCCCAAAATACACGTCCCGTCACGCTTGGGATTTGCCCTCAACACGAGACATGATGGGACACAAAAAAAATTATCCCATTCTGTCCTGTGCACACCCCTACTAGGGGCAACTATTATACCTGTTTTTTGGGTAGGCATTAAAGACCTTTAAGGGCGCGATGATGCAACTAAGATCCTTCAGGTACCACACTTTTTAAGTGAACCTAAAACATGTTACAGCGGCCTCGGAACCAAACGCCACGTGCCATTCCCATCATCCTGAATTATTGTCACGATACCTATATAAGAAATCATCAAATTGATAATTGACATAAAAACGAATACAAACAAAATTAGTGATTTTGTAGTCAATCATTGAAATACTGAAAAATGTGATATACCTAGGTTTTTTCTTTCAGTACATAACAATATGATGGTAATCTTGCATACGACTCTTCTGGAGTCCCTCGAAGCAAATTCAATGTATTTTGCTTGGCTTTCCATGTCTTATAATAACTAATAGTAACATCATGCTTCAATCGCATATTATAAATAATGTCCGATCTGATACATCATTTCTATATCTACCTTTAACGCATTGACTAACGATATCGAATCTTGCTTAACGATGATCACTTTGAATGATGTCTAACGAAAAACTATGTTCTTTAATATATTCACTTACCATCCAAAGCTCACCACCTTTGTATATAGATTCCCGAACAAATCACAATGATTATTAACACAACGGACATTTATTCTTTCACAATTGAATCTTACAATCTTAAATTTAAAATTCCCTATCAATGCAATCATGTACAGTGCCTTTTTTAATTCATATTTATTCCTAAACAATGATTTCTTTTTTAACGTCAAAACTACTAGGGATATTTTCTAAATCAACGAGAGCGATAAAATGTCATCGTCCTGAGCATTCTCGCAATCGATTGGTATTGATTGACTACCCTCATCAAACACCCAATTTTGTAATTAAGTGCATTGATTTCTATTGAACTTACTACTGTCAATAATAAGTGGACAAATAATCCCATTCTCATGCCTTATCAACGAAATATACCATTGAACGTCCTGGTCATTTTTTATTTTAACAGTAGTACATGAAGCATTGTCAAATTACAATTTGACAACAATTTCAAACTGATCTCTTCCATCAATAAACTGTAATACCATCTTGATACCTTCTACTAGCTTAATAAATGCCTCATACCATCTTCCATCATACATACTAATAGTAATAGTAGAGATATTTCGATTGCCTGAAATATATGTTTATGAAAATTACATGAAAGTCAACAATTCAAAAACTCTATAATGTAATACAGTAAAAAATAATTAATTTAGTAACATTTCAATATTTTATATATTATATATTTTTAATATATGATATAATGTATGAGTTATCAAAACTATATTTGGATATATATAAATGGTTGATTTATTTTAAGTATAGGAGCAATAACTGTATTATTCTAAATAAATTATTGATATTTCTTGATCAACCAATATATTTACTGTTTCATAAAATAAACTCACTAATGATTTACTCAAAACAAGCGAAAATGATTCGAAAACATAAACCACATAATCAAACGAAAAAATATTTTTGAAAATATGACATTGAAGCACATATATTGAACACATAATGACAAACGATGACTAACAAAAAATGAAAAATACATACATAGCACGTAAAATATTCAGGTAAAATAAAAAAATGATGCCAACGAATAATAAACAAAACACTTGAAAGAAACATATGATGAATACTCAAATGAAACCAAAATTGCTATTTACCTAAAGTTTTGAAACTTGCTATCTCTTAAACTAGCTTTCAAAATTTGTCTATTTGGTGTAATTCTTTATTTTTTCGATATATTTTATGCGGCATTTGCAAAATTAACCCATAAAACTTAACTGTGAAATTTGTTCACTTATTTTATATTAAAAAGAAATAATCATATAGGATAAAAACTGCATTAAAATAAAAAACCCCTAAGTACATCATCTTCTTCCCCTGATTCCCTCTGCTTTTTTGACCACCTTGCCAATTTGCCTATCTCGGGGTCCTCCGACGAATGACACAATCGTCCACCGCCACACTATCACTCTGAAAACCATCACCACGCACCATTCTTCCTCACATGTGTTTAAGCTCGTTTCCTCATGGTGCGTTCGTCTTGGTCCTCAGGAATTTCGCCATGGGTTTCTTGTTGGCACTTTGTTATCTTTTCGTGGGTGGTGGCTCTCAAAAACTCTCCGACGTAAAATGCTTGTTACCATGTGTAAAGAGAACATACTAAACAAGTTTTTTACTCAGTAAAAAGTCTGCTTACTATATGTAAGGAATCTTGTATACCATGTGTAACAAGTCTTTACTCTATGTGAACAGAGGTTTTACCACCCCTGAAGAAGATGATTAGAGGTGTAAGACAAACTACCAAAATCGATCGAAGTGGATTGAACCGCATCGGTCGGTCAGTTTGAAAGTTTTAAGCGGTTCGGTTCGGTTTCAACTCCTTACAAATAGTGTGGTTTAGTTTGGTCTGTGATTTTTGTGAGTAAACTGTATCGAATTGAACCACCAATATAGCATTATTTGAGTTTTAAAACAAGAATAAGTATAGTGAATCAATGCAAGAAATATATAAAGAGATCAAATTATTGTTCAATAATGTAAAGAGGATAATGGAAGAAGAACCGAACACAATGATTTTTACGTGTTCGGTACTCATTGCCTACGTCCATGCTCCAATGCTCCTTCTTGAAGAATCTACTTCCATGATTTTCTTCACAGATGAAGATCAAATCTTTACAACCAATTAGTTTCATAGGCACTAATTACACATTTCACCGATTGCTTCAACAAACTACAATCATGCCTCTTACATCTCTTTATAAATCAAGAGATTACAAACGAAACTATCTCAAGAGTAGATATATAAATGTTGCTCTCACAATATGATGAAGACTTACTCTCTCAAAGTATAAGAATTTGACGCTCAATTGTTGTGTGCTTAGACTCCAAAAGCACCATCTATTTATAGGCTAAGAAAATTGATCCGTTGGGGGTGTTATAGTGGAGAACGGACGACCGTTGTTCATGACCGGTCGACCGCTGGTCCGTTAGAGATTAAAAAAATATAGCCTTTGAGAAAATACAACAAGATGTTTACGGTCACTAGTGATAGACGAAAAACCACTCGTGACGGAATGACTCTAGTTTTTCTCTGAGCTTTTATAGCTTTTATGAAGTTCCCCTATAAAACAGATTTTTATGGAGTTTATAGAAAATCTCAACAGTAGATACGTAAATGTTGCTCTCACAATATGATGAAGACTTACTCTCTCAAAGTATAATAATTTGATGCTCAATTGTTGTGTACTTAGACTCCAAAAGCATCATCTATATATAGGCTAAGAAAATTGATCTGTTGGGGGTGTTATAGTGGAGAACGGACGACTGTTGTTCATGACCGGTCGACCGCTGATCCGTTAGAGATTAAAAAATATAACCTTTGAGAAAATACAACAAGATGTGAACGGTCACTAGTGATAGACGAAAAACCACTCGTGACAGAATGACTCTAGTTTTTCTCTGAGTTTTTATAGCTTTTCTGAAGTTCCCCTATAAAACAGATTTTTTTATGGAGTTTTATAGAAAATCTTTTTTATCACTTGACTTATATTTCTCTAATCTTTTGCCACGAACATTTTTGACAATATATCCAAATATGCTTCAAATATCCATAGGACATTTTTCAAACTAAAATCGAGACCTTATAAATAGTTTCTTGGCGTCTCGATATATATTTCATGTGTACATCAATATTTTACAATTTCCTACAACTTGATTGTAAATGTTAGCACACAAAATATTTTATTATCATCAAAATAGTCTATGTGAGACTTAGAGTCAACGTCTCTCTCTCCCTCTCTCTCTCCCTCTCTCTCTCTTATCTTCACTTTCAACCACCCTCTCTCTCGTAATTAACATCATCGTTATATATTTTTGCCGTGTGTTGAATTGACTCATTTGTTATACAAATTTGCTAACTAAATTCATTCTTACCATTTATATGTATCTCTCTCCAAATATTGGTTCACCTTCCAATAAGTTGTTCTCAAAATAGATGTAACCTGCAAATTAAACTAAGGCTTTGTTTAGTTCAATGCGTGCATAATGCCAGACATTTTTCTTTGTGATGGTTCGTTGTTAGCTAAACGTCATTAGACGTGTATTGCTAATTTCGGGTTCAAGTTGTATAAAATACAACTTTGTAAGGAGTTATATAAATTAAATTTGATAGTGTAAATACTGAATTAATAGAACTATTTATATGAACATGTTGCAGGGTACTGTGTTCTTTTGGTTAATATTTTATAATTTACCAAACCAAATTTAACTATATGTAAAAGTTACCATAAACGTCAACACGATGAATTTATGAATTATGCAGTTAGATTTCAACACCCTTTAAAACAAATCATAGTTTCACCTCTGGCTGGAATTTGTTATAACAGAAAATGACAAGAAACATCAAATTTCCAGCTAAAACTATAAAAATGACCGAAAATTTTTTATGTTGCAAAAATGAACGAAAATGGCTTAAGTAAATAATCTACTTACAAAAATTACCACAAGCATAAATAATTTATTTAAATTATTCTGGTCATTTTTACAAAAATTAAGCTTTCTGATCATTTTTACAGAACTGGAAAGTTGACTATTTTACTTTGCAGCTATCCCAATTTATAGTGTAGAGTCCTAATTGAAATAGATTTTCGGTCAAGTGTTAAGCTGATGAGCGCATCAGTAGTATATAGATCTGGTAAAATGAACGGAAATTTTAATGTATAACCACTTTTAGGGTTTTACATGCAACACTGAAAGTTTTCAGATCATCTTCATGGTTTGATTCTTCTTCAATTCTTTTTATAATTAAGAGATCTGACACAGTCTCTCTCTGCATCAAACAAAATTCATCAATTCTCTAACTCCATTGATGAAGCTAGTAATTTCAACCAGTAGTTCAAGTGAAGTCCAAGCAACAAATTAAACTTCATTTTTTACAAAAAAAAAATATTTATTTTGATCACATTAAGTTGTTTTGTTTGTTATATTTTTAATTTTATTTTCTTAAAGACGATATATATATATATATCATTACTAAGAATATGTTAAACATATTTTACTTTTAATTTTTGGTTGAAATTTATAATATTTTGATCAAGAAATCTTGAGATATCAATTGGATAAGTGCAACTTTTATCTTTCACAAAGAATGAGAGATAGTTCTGTATAATTATTAAAACTAGAGGAAGTATCAATGTAATTAAGATAAACTACATATGATCAAGTATATGTGTAATTAACTCTACCTAAGAAGATAGGAAAACTAGACAACATATTGCTTTGGTGTAGTGTCTAGGATAGAATTGATTGTTGGACAGTTTCATTTACGTTCTATGGTATCCGGCCTCCATTATTTTAAATAGGCCGGGGGCCGGTGGGGCTTTTTTGTCCACAGTCACTCAGCTACAAGTTAGGCAGGTAGTATGTTCCTTCTGACTTTCCAGCTATATGTCGTGCGGCTCATGCGAAGCAAATGAAAGGAAGCTCTTCGACTTTTCTCTCCCAGCAGGCAAACTACCTGCGCCTTGACAGAAAGACCCAATGAGTTACTTCACTGTTCCCTGAGGTTACCTTTGCACCTTTCTTGTACAGCTTAGATGGAGGGAAAAGAAGAGATCCTTATGAGGGGGCCGAGCCATCGATACTGAGATACCATTCTGAAAGTGTTAGAACTCTATCTTTGTGTTGAAACCTACGGGCTTGGCAGGATGGGAATGAAGGTCAAGGAAGCAGGGAAGAAAAGGTTCTTCCCTTGAGGGACATTCTAATGTAGACCGTTTGTGAAGGCAGTAAACAGATTCATAAGGTATAAAACAAAATTAGTTTTCATAGTGATTTGTTAATCCATTTTTCTTGGTATGTCAGGGTTAAATACCCCACATTGGTTGTAGAAATGTGAGAAACATTCACATCACAAGGTAGTTTTTAAGGTTAAAAATAACTAATACCAACCAACACTAGTATCAAAATTAGATTCACGTTTAGCTAACAAAGACTTTAGTACAATCCGGGTAAAGTAAGTGAGTAGAGAGAGTGTACAATTTTAAGACTCGGACGAAGAAGAGGAGGGAAAGGAGTCCACCAGGCATCAGCTGGCTACAATCATATAATATACGTTTAGCACCAACATAATTTGGCATGACAAGCAACTTTACTTTATATTCCAAATACTATATCCTAACAATTCCTTCTTAACATTTGACACATTGACACGCGGTTGGGCTGGCATATTGTTTAATTGTACTCTTCTCAGACACCCAACTCATTCATTTTTTCATCACATTGTCTCTGGAAAAGAAAAACATTCAGAAGTGCATATCAATGTTCGGATTTGAGAATTATAGGGAAAGTAAACATAGAAGGAGAAACTTAAAAGAAAATACATTCTAAACTTGTCTTTCTCTTTCTCTATACATTCTTATAAAAAGTTTATACATAAAATTCTTTTACTTGCATGCGTTTCAACTATAACCTAAAAGACAATAGTAAAACCATGTCTTAAAAATATGACAATTTACTTTGCTCATTTACTCATAAGCTCTGAGACATCTAATTCTAATGCCAACCATACATGTGGTCCAACAATATATAATTAAGAATTAGAAAGAAAATATATTTTGGCATAAGAAAAGATAGGAATAATATAAACCAAAGCTGATTAAGTAATGATGTTATTTATGAGGAATTGATTTATGTATATTGGTCAAATTAAGCTATTAAACTCATTAATAAACTAGTTTATAAAGACAAGGTTTTCTTTAGAATAATGCAAAGTTGGACATCTTAATCCATGAAATAATATAAAGACAAATTAATTCCTTGAAAGATTCTTTAGGTAACATAAAGTAAACAATTGTATGCATCCCATGCATACACATGAGGAAGACAAAAATTTTAAATTATGTTTTAGGTTCTCAGGGACTCTCTCTCTCAACAAATTTAGAGGATGTCACACATACCAAGCATGTAATGATTGTCTTTTAGCCAAACCTAATCCTGAACTGATTCCTTTTATTTCCTAAAGACAGTGACAGGAGACCCTCTTGCAATGAAAGGACATGAAAGTCAAATTTATCTCTCCTAAGCATTGGAAAGTAGCCTTTTGGAAACTAGGAAAATGATAAAGAAAAGAGTTATCAGTTTATGAATAACATATTCTATAGTGTCCATCATCTAGCCAGCTTTCTCTAACAAAAAAAATCTGGTACTCTAAAAAATGTAATGCTACTTTAATTGTTTATGTAAAATATTTGGCTGATTAGATATGGAAAAAAACTCCTTATCACAGCTAATATAATCCAATTAACTAATTTTGTGTCAGTATTCATTTTTTCTTTGGAAAAAAATAACATGTTCCAATATTCATGAACTATATATTGCGGTCCGGAATATTTATACCTTTTTAAGCACTATTAGTATACGTTTTTTTCTAAAAGAACTTACTCTACTAGGAAACGTTGAGAAAAGTAATATCTTAATTACTAGGAAACGTTGAGAAAAGTAATATCTTAATTAGCGAGGTTGGCACATTCCCAATCTTTTTGCCGACCGTAACCAATCGACAATTTATAAGAAAACATTATACAAAAGTCTAGAAAAATGAAGAGAAATTCAAACCTGCCACATGAAGCAATAATATGTGCACCCTGTACATGAATTATAAAATGAGGAGCATTATGTCACCGATAAAATTAAAGAGAAAATTATAAATTATACTCTTGAATTTTATAGTTGATGTCATTTATAACTTTATATTTATATTTTCATAATTTATAACCTTAAAATTTTATTTTTTATTCAAAATTAAAATTCCGTCTAAAATTAACCAATAGATTGTTAACTTGTACATACGCCAATGTTTGACCCTTTATGTATTCCTTCAAAATTAACCCGTAACCTGCGAACCCCTAACCTTTGTTCGTAGGCGAGACAACCGAAAAGGTCTTCTCCAAATAAGATTCTTGTGGTTGAGTAAAGTCAACAATTTTAAGTTGTTACTGATGTCTCTACCGAAACCTTGCTGGAGTAATCAAATATCGACTTAATGTCAACCTCCCAAAGTTTAGGTACTGCCCCTCTCAGGTCGTGGATGCTTTCCAATACATAATATGCTCTTTTTACTCTGGGAAATGCCAACCTGTTTACATTATTCATTTACATCAATACCAGTACAATATGAAGACCAACCCATTTTCTAGCTCGTATGTTACGAACACCGTAAATAGTGAGCAACCTAAACATGAATGACATGCGGCACTCAAAGAAAATCCCAGACGGCTCCTACGTGGCATAATAAGGCTGATGTAGGATAATAATGAATGTGTTTGTAAGGGACATCACTTAAATGTATAAAGGCGGCGTACCCAATGTTAATATTTATAAAGGGACGTCCCTGGACTTATAAAGGCAGCGAGCCTAATGATAAATTGTGAATTTTTATAACCCACTTTTGAGCTTGGTGGTAAAGGTTCAAATGCTAGTCCTTGCCTAGCAACAATATGAGGGCTGTGGTCTGGTAGGATTAGTATAAGGTTACGCTGTACCAAGATAGAAAAACCTTCTCGAAGGGTAAGCCCTCCTTAGGTGCCTTGGATGTGCCGCCTTCTGATAGAGAAGGATCAAGAGACGTGATATGCTACCTTTTGGTTAGTCCCCCATCATGCCACCTTTGGGAAGCCCAAAGGCGGGTGGTGAAGCCTAGTCACCTTTGGGAAGCCCAAAGGCGGGTGGTGAAGCCTAGTCACCTTTGGGAAGCCCAGGGTGGTGAAGTCTAAGCCTTCCACTTGTGAGTTGGTTTGGGTTCGTTACGCAACTGCTCGATGCCATGAAGGCACGACTAGTTAAGGGCGTAAAGTGTGTCATGTTTTATGAATGTCACGACGTTGTATGAGTGGAGCCCCATTTTAGGCGTGACCACATTTTATAAGTAGTTTTTAATCGTTCGAAAGTACAGAATAATGGACAGAATAATTATTTCTTAGAGAGTATGGGGATCATCTATATAAGGAGGCCATTGGCATCATTATCAAGATCATCTCATACTCTCATAGGTCAAAATCAAATAATATTCCACACCTTGAAGTTCTCATCAAGCTTAGAGCATAAAGGGCATTTTGTCATCTTCTTGAGGTTGACCTGAGGTGCTTGTTCTTCACCCTTCCAATTACACCATTCCCATGTTCTCATGCTTACTTGTCATAAACTAGGTCGCTCATTATACATCACACGAAAATCCCTAACATTTTGGCTACTCCACTTGGGAGGTTAGTGAAACCTTTGACACGCTTTTGCGAGAGAAGGCTAGGGGCGATGCATGGGCATTGTCTCCTGGGCGACGACCTTTATTTCTGAGGTTGTCGAGGAGGTATTCGCCTCTTCCTTCTACTCTATCTTTTGAAATATGTCCCTCTATTATTGCACTTTTTTCTAACATATTTTATTTTAAGGTCATGTAGAAGAGACGACCTTTGACAGAGGGCAAGGCCTTGATTTGATGTAGTCAAGCATGTCCTTATCCATAGTGAAGCTCTACCATTTTGGAGTCTTATTCCTAGACCACTCCCATGCCCGAGGAAGGTTGATACAACCTTTGAAGAGAATAGAGGTAGGGACCCAAAAAGGAACGAACATTGGGAACCTCTCCCAGATAAACATCTGCAAGAACCCACAATCAATGTAGGAATTGATCTTGTAGCATCTTAAGTTCGTCTCTAAGTCCCCATGGACGCGGTCCAACATGTAGTATAGGTTAGCCAGGAAGATTATGGTCAAAGCAATCTTCTTGCCTGAGGCCAGTGTGATGGTAATAACGACGACGCATGAATTAATTATATATGTGGCTGCCCTACGAGCGTAAAGAAAAGGACTTAGAGATCATTACAAAATTCATACAATCCTATAAAGTCTAAAGGCGACAATGTGATAATACGAGAATCCAAAGGTGACAACACCTTAAAGTCTCAAAGGCGGCAGTACCATGCAAGTCCATAAGCGGAAATGTTTCATAAGATCAAGGCGGGTAGTATTCCACAAGTCTATAGGCGACATAAAAAACCAAAAGCGTCTATGCACTGCAAAGTCCAAAGGCAGCTTCCTAGTGAAACCTTAAGGTGGAATGAACATTAAATATGTTTGATTATTTTTTGTAAGAAAAACCTATTATTGCTTGTTTGAGTGTATGCATGTGCAGGTGAAAAGAAATATATACTTATAAATGCGTACGTCGGAAGATGTATCACAAGAGCCACATAGCCACAAAGGTGGAAAGCATCACATTTCTATTCTCGAACTGGGCACCCTCCCTAACTTCCCGCCTTGGAGCCCTTTTCTTTGAAGGAGGTTGAAGGTCCTTGAAGAAGTGGCAAAGCCACCCAGAGAATTTATCCCTCTTGCTCAAAACTCTAGAGGCGTTGATTTTTTAGGACTTGGTCACGCCTTGAAGGCATTCAAGAAAGTATCATGATCACCAAAGAAAGGCAGTTGCGAGAGTATGTGAACATCTTCCAAAGTAGGCGTGAACTCGCCCCATCCATAAACAAATGTGTGAGTCTGTGTGCTCCAACATAACACCATATATTGAAATGAGAACTGACGCTTAGAGCCTCATAAATCCCAGCATTCTCCAAGGAGATCACATACTCCGGGATGGAGAATATGTTGTACGCACCATTCCAACTAGCCTATCGTAAGCCTCGTATGACAGTCGTAAGAGATGGGGGCAAGGTAAAATCATTGCAGGTCGTCCTCGGTAGTGGGACAGATTCCACCTTCAACATGTCACAATCTTTGGGAACTTCATCCTCCATCATAAGTGCAGATGACGAGGATATATTAGCTTCTAAACTCTTTTCCATGCTGCAAATTACTTGCATAGAGACGGTATAAACAATGGCCCATGACTTGGGAGGACATTCAAGTTCAGGGGTGTTTTTACTCTAAGTGAGATGACTTTCTTGGGAGACATTATTTC
Organism: Datisca glomerata; assembly: GCA_003255025.1. Classification (NCBI taxonomy): domain Eukaryota; kingdom Viridiplantae; phylum Streptophyta; class Magnoliopsida; order Cucurbitales; family Datiscaceae; genus Datisca; species Datisca glomerata. Next base: position 138,562 of record QANY01001512.1, read on the forward strand.
CGATGAGAAGAAATGAGAAAATAAATCGTAAAAGAAGAAGAAATTGTATAAGGAGGCCCTTGGTGTCATCATGGGCATCACCACTCTCATACTCTTCTAGGTCAAAACCAGAGAATATTCCACACCTTGAAGTTCTCATCAACCTTAGAGCATAAAGGGGATTTTGTCACCTTTTTGAGGTTGACCTAAGGTGCGTGTCTTTCACTCTTGTAGTCATACAATTCTCACGTTATCAGGTTCACTTGCTATAGACTAAGTCACACATTGCACATCACACAAAAACCCCTAAACAAACACTATCTTTAAAGAAAAACTAAAAAGATGAAAAATCAGATCAATCATGGGAAAAATTTAAGCCCATTTTGCTAAAAAAGAGAGAATTTTTATTTCTCAAGAAAATTCATCTTACTGTTCTCCGAGGGTCAATCTCTGCAATTGTGAGAGCAAGTTCATTAACATCTTTTGATGGTTTGTAGATAATGCGTGTCTTTGGTATTCTCAAACCGGGAGTCAGTTGGTAAAAAAGCCAACAATGTCAAATATTTCAGAGTTGTTGCTTGGAACATGAGTAACAATCGTAGAAAAAGCCATTTCTACCCAAGAAACTTGATATCATCTTCATCGGCATAAACAATACTTTTATCATCGAAGACCTCCTCGCTCGTCTTGCCTGTGAACAAAAGTTAGGGGTTCATAAGTTATATGTTAATTATTTTGATGGTGGATTGATTTGGAAGAAATGAATGAAGGGTCAAACAGTGTTATTGATAAACTAACGATCTCCCAGTTCAGTTTGGACGGAACGTTAGTTTTGAAGAAAAAAAATCTTAAAGTTATAAAATGACTATTAAAATTCTAGGAAAATACATCAACTATAAATTTTTAGGGTTTACTTTGTAGTTTTCCCAAATTTAGATGACAAAGAGGATGAACATAAGAGAAAAAAACATGAGCATAAAGAGCACTTAATATCACTTCTGATAAGTATCGAGCAGAATGAGTTTTCACCATATATAATTATAGGTCGTGATATTATGATGGTTGGTAAATCTTATTTATCAGTTTAACGAACACGTATAACCCTCAATCTTGGATTCTATCTTTAAATCGAACATATCCGCTAAAAGTTTAAAATTGAATATTGAAATTTAAAATTTTAACCTTTTACTTTATCAATGATAACTCTATAAAATTTAGAAAACAACCTATTTACGTTTTTATTTATAAGCATATAAATATATTTTATTTTTATTTATCCATCCAAGTTTTTTTAAGCATAATAGGGAGTATTGAGACTAAAAACTTATGTGTTTGACGTTTGGGGTCCAAACGCGACCAACATACCTCAAACACCAGTCATGGTAGGGGATTCGCTAGCCACGACAAGCGTTTGGGGCCTGTTGGACACGTTTGGACCCCAAACGCCATAGTAACATATATTTGGCCGGTGTCCCAATGACACGGGCCAAACGTCTGTGTGTTTGGCATTTGGGGCCCAAACGCGACTAACATGCCCTAAACGCTAGTTTTGAATGGCGACTCACCATGTAATGATGGCGTTAGATCTCCATTGTGGCGCTTGGCCCTAGTGTGGCGTTTAGGGCCTCAATACCGGCTGTTTTAATGTTTATTCCGACGATTTTAGTGTCTATTACTACTGTTTTAGTATCTATTGCGGCGGTTTTAGTCTATTGCGGGAGTTGTAGTATTTATTGCAGCGGTTGTAGTGGCTATAACGGCGGTTTTAGTATTTATTTTTAAATACTTGATCATTTTCATACTCTTAGTCATTTTCATACACTTATAATAAAAATATTTATTATCACATGCACGTAGCACTTTTCATTCACTCAATAATTTTCTCATACTTTGTCATTTTTATGTACTTGATTTGACACACTTAGTTATTCTCATGCATTAGCCATATTTTCACACTTAGGCATACATATTAATTTCCCACAATTATGCCTTTCATGTACTTGTAAATTCTAGATCTCTTTCTTCCTCTTATAAAGTTATGCCTTGAATTTATCTTTTTCACATACTTAGTCTTTTTTACACACTTAGTATTCACACATGTTCATTTTACACACTTAACTATATTCACACACTTGGTCATTTTCACACACTTAAAAATTTTCTTACACAGTCATTTTCATACATAGTCATTTTCATGACTCATTTTCATGACTCATTTTCACATATTTTCACAAACTTAGTTATACACTTAGTCATATTTTCATTCTCCACTTTTTCATTTTCATGTACTTGTTTTGATGGAACTTAACTATTTTCACTTACTTAACTAGAGGTACATTTTAGGTGAACCCCAAGAATATTCCTTTTTGTATTTTTGTGAACCCTTTTATACCGGTGATTTTATTACCTTTAACGGCGGTTTTTGTGTCTATACCGGTGGTTCTAGTGGTACATTTTAGTGAACACCAAGAATGTTCCTTTTTACATTTTAGTGAACCCCTCCTATACCGGCGGTTGTTTACACAAGTAAGCACATTAATCATATTAATCATATACACTTAACCATTTTTAATCACATACACTTAACCACTTTAATCACACACACTTAACTATTTTTACACACTTAACCGTTATACATGTAGTAATTTGCATATATGCAAATTTTCATTTCTGTGACTTGATCATATTACAAATTAGCTATTTTTAAACACTTAGTCAAATTTTCATTCTCCACTTTTCCATTTTCTCGTACTTGTTTTGATGGAACTTAACTATTTTCACGTACTTAATCATTTTCACAAGGTAACCCTTTCATAAAAGTGTTTTAATGCACTTTGCTGTTTTTATACACTTAGTCATTTCACACCCTTAGTCATTTTTACACTTGGTCATTTTCACACCCTTATTAATTTTTTCCAATTCTTCATTTTCATGTACTTGTTTTGATGGAACTCACTTTTTGATCGTCGACCCCCTCAATCACTAACTATTTTCATGTACTTAATCATTTTCTTAAGGTAGCCTTTTCAACACAAGTGTTTAGATGCACTTTGCTATTTTTTTAACACTTAGTCATTTGCACACTCGATTATTTTTTTACACTAATCTCATTGTAAATCGTTGTGAAATAATAACTCGTTACCAAATAAAATAAATTTAATTGAGAATTTCCTTTAAAAAGTATCTCTATCTTAAACTCTACAAAACACTTCTAACTTACATTCTGTATATAACATAAATATAAATCCATTATACTGCATTTTTATAATTATTTCAGCTGCTTCATTTCATTCCAAGTTACAATGTGTCTCTCATATCCAATTTGTAGTAGAGGTTCTTCCATTTCTTCATTTTAAACCTTCATTTCGATAAAGTTCTAAGCATACACATAATAGTTGATTCACTTAACATAATGCTTGTTGTCTCAAAATTCTTGATTTCTCGATACAAACATTAACAATTGTCACTTATATTTGAAACTGAATTAAGTACCACTATAAATGAATATTTCTTTTATTCCAATATAAATCCCTTCTATACACACTTCAAACCCACTTCTATACATCACTACACAAATATTACACCAGAAAGTAGTAGAACATGATACAAATCCTGGAGCTTTTTAATGACTACTTCAGTTGCACCATTTTACCTTCCAGATCAAATTACAATGCGCGTCTCCTCTTTGATCTACACTCTTCATATAGAGATCCTTACATTTCTTCAAGCTCTCTCCAGGAACTTCATCACCATAATCAAAATATATTATAATGCTTGGTGACGATATCAAAAATCTAAAAAAAATGGAGATAAATAACAAGATCCTGAATCAAAGAAATAATATGTTTCTAAGCACAATCTCAAAGGAGATAAATAACATGAGCGCGAATCAGAATCCAAGGAAGCAGCCCACAATAATGCAAAATTAAGTGTAGAATCACATATGTTGTCACGAAGAAAAAGAAACTAAAGGACATACTCTGGAGAATTGATAATTATATAGAAGATAACTCGTAAGAAACTCTCATTCTATGTTCCTGTGCATGCTAAAAGAACAAAAATTTCCATTTGTATATGCTATGCTAATTCTTGTCAACTGCTGAGATAATAGTAATACACTGACAAGAGAGATATCTTTATATAGTCGACTGAAAGAGAGGAAATTCATAGATATAGTAAAAAAAGTGTATAAGCAAAATGACATTTCACTTGGCTGATCAATTCTTCGATCAACACAGATAAACATATTTTTATAAATATCAGAAATGGAAAAGTATATGGATGACTAAGGTACAATAAATTACTAAAGCTAACTGGATTGTAACTAAAACTATAAACACTAACTTACCTGTGAGGTGCATGCAACTCTTTCCAAGTGGTGGCACCCCGTTTCATAACCAATATTTTTGCAACTTGAGCTATGCTCCTACATTGAGTGGGTAACTAATTAAAATCTACTCAAGAAAGAAAAGAAATTCCAAATATAAAAAAGTGTGATTAACTTTGTGAAATAAATTTAATAACCATTACCAGTGTAACGAAACAAACCACAATATATAAGTTATAATGATAAGATCATTTCAAAGTGCACAGCTAGACTTTCGGGGAAACAAAAAAGATAAAATTCATAAACTAAAAAGAAGAGCAAAAGTACTCTAAATTATAAAATTTCAACAAAAAGAAAATAAAGTATATAAGTACTATCTATTAATCGTGGACTTGTTTTGACTTATTATATATAAATATTACCAAACTAACATCCTAATATTGATAGATAACCGACCATATGTATAAAATCACACCTAATGAACATCTTACAAGTTTATGTGAACCATCTTAAGGCCAACATGATCTACATCCTCGACCACTACAAGAAGTGCTCTCAAGTGCATCACTCTCAACATCCTCAACCATAAACTTATATGCTTATACTACAATGTGGTACCCATAACCTTAGATGGTGAAGCAAGCCAAAGTTGATGTCTTGGCCTAAAAATGAACCTCAATCTATTTTTTCTTTTCTTTAATTGCATGGTTAAAACAACCAAAAATATTATTTTCAAAGATGTTCCCATTGTAGTAGTCTGTGGCACATGAGAATGTCGAGAATAGATTTAATTTACCTAATCAAGTCTAAGCCAAATAAAAAAAAAGTAAATGCCTGTAACTAATTAATAACAAACTTTGTAAGAACAATCACGTGTAGAGATTAAGACAAATTCATGAGATTATCCCTTTCTTCATTCGAGTCGAGAAGTACAAATACATCTAAGGACAAGGCATAGAAAAAAAAGCAAAAAGAAAAAAAAACAATAGAATACACGTTGAAGTAGACAATGTAGATGTCTAATTCACATAAACAACATTTGGATTTTTTTAAAAAAATTTCAAACCTGTAATTTGGGTGCACTGAAATTAATCAAATCGCAAAAGAAGCATTTGAAGTTTTTTTGAAAAATTTCAAACGTGTAATTTAGATTGCGCCACCTTTTCTTCCAACAAAGCTCTTGCAATTTATGCTTAGCATTTCCAATCTCAAAAGCACCATTGCACCTACCTTTCCTAGCCAATAGGGTGGGTGAAATAAATATCAATTTAGCATAAAAAGACACTTGACAAATTTATAAAATGCCACGTTGTAATATAAGCATATGAATTGTATCCTTGTTTAGTATAACCAACTAGCATAAGTGCATCAATCTCAACATCCTCGGCCACAACAAGAAGTTTTCACCTTTTCTACTTAGGATTCAACAACACAAAAGTAATTAATGATATTGTATTCATTTGACATCAACAAGAAAAAGGGAACCCATTGGATTATAATTAATTACCTCAACTGTCAGCTCTAAAAAGACTAAAGAGTAGATGCCAAAGAAAGAAACTATAAGAAAAAATCAGTTCAAAATAAACTTAAAAAATGAACCCCCCCACCTAAAACAAAACACAAAGAAACTAAGGAAAAGAGGGGGCAGATGGTGAAAAGAAAACATGCATCCCAAATTGATACAAGTGATTGAACCACTTTTTAATGCTGAGAAAAAACCTCAAATGCCTGCGAAATAAATTCGAATACTAGTATCCAAATATGA
>QANY01001512.1:149632-327795 GCA_003255025.1 Datisca glomerata
CTATAATGGGGTTAATGCATGTATTGTTTTACATATATGAGAAGTCTTATGCAAATAATAAGATAGATCTCATGAAAAGTATGTTTAATTTAAAGATGAGAGAAGATGCTCCAGTAGCACGACATCTCAATAAATTCAATACGATCATCAATCAATTGTCATCGATTGAGTTTGATTTTGATGATAAGATTTATGCTCTAATTCTTCTTGCCTCTCTACTAAATAGTTGGGAGTTCATCATGGTGGCAGTTAATAATTCCATTGGCAGTGAGAAGTTAAAATTCAATGATGTCAGGGATCAAATTCTTGTTGAGGAAGTTCGCAGAATAGATTCGAGTGAGGCATCAACATCAATTTTTACACTGAATATTGAAACCAAAGCATGTGCAATGACATGAATAATCACAACAATAGTAGGTTGAAGTCGAGGAACTAATAGAAATGTGAATGCTGGAAATGCGTGAAGTCTAGACACATAAAGAAGATTTTCAAAGCAATGAAAAAGAATGCTTCTAATGACTTGATTGAAGAGGTAAATGATGTTTTACTTTTTTTTGTTAATACTCCTATAACTCTTGAATTTTTAGATTCAAGAATTTCTTTTCATACCATTGTATAACATGAAATTCTAGATAATTGCATTGTTGGGAATTACATAAAGATTTACAGGCAGATCGAGAACCTTTAGATATTGTTAGTATGGGTGATGTTTGTTTAAAGATGTCAAACATATCTATAAGAAAATTAAGAATGTGAGACATGTGCTTAAGTATGGCTTCTTAATGATGAAGGACATAATGAGGCTTTTGCTAGTGATGCGTGAAAAGCCACTAAGTGAGACCTGGTTATAGCTTGAGGAAGATTAATTGGAACACTTTATATGACTTACAGTTGCAAGGATACAGTTGCAGTTGTTGATGTTAGTAGTAATTCGAGTCTATATCATTATAAACAATTGGCATATGAGCAAGAAATTGAAGGAAAGTGCTTTTGTCATAGGGAAAGCTACCATAGTTGACAAATGTTGAGCACAACCTATATGAGAGCTGTATTTTTTTAAGAGAAAGTTGTATTTTAGAAAATAGAAAAGAGTTAGTTTCTTAAAAGATGGTAGAGAACTTCGAAAGTAGATAAATTAGAGTTCGTTCATACATGCATGTAGGAACATGCTCTTGGTGCATCCCTTGGAGGATCAAGGTACTTTGTGACGTTTATTGATGACTTGAAGAGAATGGTATGTATATATTATTTAAAAAATAAATTTGATGTTTTTTATACCTTCAAAAGGTGGAGAGCCATAGTTGAGAATGAAACAAATTGTAAAGTACAATACATATGGTCGAATAATGGATGTGAATACATTGATGATGTATTTTGCTGATAATGTGATCAATATGCTAAAAACTATTCCAGAAACTCCTCAACCATGGTTGTTAAACTCTTGATCCGGATTGTAGAATCTTACAATTTTAAGATCCTGTCTAACCCTTACGATCCGATTCATAAGTAGAATCTTAAATTGGGAGGATCTTACAATCCTATTATATTTTTTTGTCTTAGATTGGTAGGATCTTACGATCCTACAATGATCCGACTAACCATAGTTTTGTAAGGTATCAATAAGAAAACAATATAAAGTTCATTTAATCTGTTCAATTTTTAAGTTGTTATTTATTTATTTAAATTAAACTCAGTAAAATAGTGAAATTTATCCTTGATTAATTAACTATATTTAAGAATTTTAATATGTAGTTTGATAGATTGTGTTTTTTCATAATACTACTAGTATATAATAGGATCTTATGATCCTACGATCTGATTCGTGAGAACTCTCCATGATCCTAGGTAGGATCACGATTTTGACAACCTCGACCTTAACAGAATGATAGGACCTTGACTGGATGTGCTAGGAGTATGAGATTACATGCGAGACTAACAACGACTTTCTAGAATGATGTAAAAAGATAAGCCTTTCTTCTATGAAAGTATTTGGTTGTGTTTCTTACGTTTATGTTCATTCTGCTGATATAGCTAAACTTGATCCTAAATCTAAAAAAATCATTTTTTGTGGTGATATCGAGTTTGGTTATTGATTCTCAAATAATCAAAACTAAAAGATTATCAGGATTAGGGATGTTATCTTCCATGAATAAATGATGTACAAGGATACACTAAGTACGAAATTTGAAAACGTATGCGGTGAAGTGCTGAATAAACCAAATGTTGTTTAGTTGAAAGATCTTTTAGTAATTGAGTTGAAGAATAGCTAGGAAGATCAAGAGAGTGTAGCTATAAAAGTGAATCCATGCACCCTGTTATTGAATCCATAAAATATTTGGAAAATACTAAAGGACCACAAAGATATTCCCCTTCTTTATACTATATTTTATTGACTGGAAGTGGTGAATCAGAGAATTCTGAGGAAGCAATATAGATAGATGAATCAATTAAGTGAGATCTAGCCATGAGATGGACTCCTTAATGTCCAATTAGACATCATAATCAGTAGAGTTACCTCATGAAAATAAGGGATAGCATAACAAGTGAGTTTACTGGGTTAAAGAACAACATCATGGTAGAAAACTAAATACAACAAGGTTTATTGTAAAGGGGGTTTGAACAAAAGTAAGACATTGACTGTAATATAGTTTTCTCCCTAGTAGTCAACCATGATTAAAATTATGCTTGATTTAGTTGCAAAGAAAATTTTTCACTTAGAGTAATCAAATGTAAAAACAGTTTTTCTTCATAGTTATTTTGAGGAAGCAATTTACATGCAACATCCATAGGGTTTCGAGGTACAAAGAAAGTAGACTAATAGTGTACAAAATTTAAAAGAGCTTGTATGGTCTAAAATAAGCTCTAAGATAATGGACAAGAAGTTTGATAGGTTCATGCGTAGTAACGATTTATTAAGGTGCTAAGGCGAGTCAGTGCTATTATGTGAAAAAAATTGACAACCCCTCTATCATTCAGTTATTATATGTAGATGATATGCTTATTGTAGGGGATGACATAGATGAGATTGATAAATTGAATAGGAAGTTCTTCGATATTAAGTTTGTAATGAATGATTTAGGGGAAGGAAAGCAAATTATGGGGATGAGGATTACAAGGGATATGGTTAATGGTCTATTTTATTTGTCACAGAATGAGTATGTGAAGAATGTTCTTAGCTGATTCAACATAAGTGGAGCAAAGCCTGTGAGCACCCCATTGGCTAGTTACTTCAAACTATCCAAATTGTAGTTGCCTTCGACAGAGTAAGAGAGACCCTACATGGACAACGTGCCTTATGCTTATACTATTAGTAGTCTTGTGTGTTCTATGGTATGTACAGACCATATATAGCACATATAGTGGAAGTAATGAGTAGATATATGAGCAATCTGGGAAATCAACACTAGGAGGAAGTGAAATGCTCAGGTACTTGAGATTCAACCTTATGTTTTACAAAGTCATAGTTGAATCTATAGGGTTATGCTAATACATCTATGGTTGGTGACATTGATAATAAGAAGAGTACCACTAGGGTTGTTTACACGTTGAGTGGTATAATAGTTAGCTTGATCTCAAAGCAGCAAAAGTTAGTTTCTTGTTTTACTACTAATGTAGAGTATGTTATAATGATAGAAGCTAGCAAAGAGATAACATGGTTGCAATATTCTCTTGAGGAACTATGAAGAAAGAGAAGGTATTTTAAACTGTGATACTCAAAGTTCTATTCATCTTGTGAAGAATACATAGTATTATGCTAGGACAAATCATATGTAAGTTTAATATCATTTCATACTATCAGTTTTGGAAGATGGAGCCTATGCACTTCAGAGGATTTAGGGACATAGAATCCAACTTATATGTTAATGAAACTGGTCAGAATTGAGAAACTGAAATCGTGTGCGTCTTCTTCACTACAACAATTATGTGCTTTGATAGCACATGACAATCACGTTTTAGAGCCAAAGGCCATATAAATCCAAAATATAATCGCGGGACACAAGTGCGCCAAATGAAAAATTCCAAAACTCACGCTCCTAATTATTCAGACTCTCTCTTGACTAGATCTCTCTTCAATATCTCTCAGCTCTCTCTCTCTCTCTTTTTCTCTCTCAAAGCTCTCTCTCAACGAGCTCTCTATTTCAACTCTGTCACATCTTCTCTCTCACAACTTTCTCTCGTATCTCTCTCTTGTCTCGTAGCAAGCTCTTTGTTGTAGCTATCATTCCCTCACTTCTATGAATTTCTTTGTCTCCCTACTCTCTCCTACTTCAATTTTGCATCTTGGAACAATTGGTAAGGATTTATTTTCTTGCGAGGTGGGTTACAATCTCAAATCCATGTCTGAGTTTTGTGATTTTTGTTTGGTGGTTGTGATTTTTGAGTTCTTCACATGAGTCAATTAGGGTTTGTGTTCACTATCTCTAGGCATGTAGTTGTCTGGGTTATCGGTAACATTGAGCTTTGACTACGATTCTCTTTTGCGAGATTTTTTTTGTTTGGTTTGTTTTGTTGTTGGTGGAGATGTATATAGCTTCCACGGGGAAATCATTTAAGAAGTCTTTAGAAACTGTTGGAAGTTACTATTCAACATGGAGAATACTTTGAAAGTGAAGTTTGATGCTTTATCGGTCTCTTGTTTTTTCGATTCTCAGCTTTGTTTTGTCTCAATTCATATTTTCACTCCACATTTGGGTAAAAAAAATTTGATTTCTAATCGCTAATTTCTATTATTTGGGGAATGATGTATGAAACGTAAAACTCTTTTGGTTTATTTTCTTGATATTCATGTTTCTGGGTTTTCTAATTTAAAATAAATTATTTTTTCCATTAACTTGTTCTAAATTTTCCAGGCAGCTTCTTATTATAGTTTGTTGTCTGAAATGTTAGATTCATGCCCAAAATTATTGACTATACGAATCCTACTAGGTTGTTACGTCTTCTTCAAGTTCTTTGTTATTATAGGTGTTACTGTTGGCCGATTGGCTTCCTGCCATGGCCCATATATCAATCTAAGAAGTACAATACACAAATAAACTCCAGAATTACAATTTCTTTTCATGTTTAAAGAAACTTTCACCCGAGTCTACAAAATCCTTAGGAATTTTTTCCCCTATCATTCTCTTTACCCCGGGCTGGGGGGTTTAGTACTTTTGCTTGTAACTTCTCATAGTAATTCATTGGTCATCTTCTTGTTTACTGTTTGTTTATGACCGTATTTTTAGGATTCATCTGGTATATTTTGGGATAATGACAGTTTAGCGGCTTTATTAGTTTTAGAGTAGTAGACCTCCTTATTATGTTGAGTGGTGTATAGGGTCTTTTTAGCGTACCTCCAAGTGATCTAAAGTCAAAGCTTATTCATACATACATTAAGGAAATACATCAAGGCGAAATTACTTTTGGAGACAAGTCTAGGGTAGGAAGAGGGGGTCTGACAGCTATAGTAAAAGCTGTAGTCGGTGCAGCATATGGTGGCACCCCTATGGTCATTACCAGGTACACTTTTTTGTCAATGCATTTCGACATGTAACATAAGCTTAATTTCTACTCATTTTATAGAGAAATCGAAGTTCTTTTCTTTTTCTTTTTCCTATTTATTTTATTTTGTTGTGGCACTGGATTAAGATGCCATACTGCAAACCATATGGTAGCAGATAATATGACATGTTATTCATTGTTACTCTTAATTGAAATTCATGGTAATGAAAATGAAAAGTGACCGTTATGGTGTATTTCTTACAACTACGGTGAAAATATTTATTGACGATTTCTTAGTTGTGGGTAGTTGAAGGTATTACCACAAAATTAGATCTTCATGACTTTCTTCTTTATCGTTGTACTTGAAGTAGGTTTGTAGCTGAAAGCATAATTAAAGTCCTTCAAGGAGAACGTGTTGGTACACTCTTTCATCAAGATTCTCGTCTATGGAGCTTAGTCAAAGAATTTGGCCCACATGAAATGGCGGTTGCAACAAGAGAAAGTTCTAGAAGGCTTCATATAGCATCACAACACTTTGTCTAGAAAGTTGAAGTCTTTGTTGATAATTTTCCTTTGTGGCAATGTAACTCAAGACATTATCCATATGTCCATTCTAGTTTAGAGTTCATATCTATATTTAACTCAAGACACCTTGGTTTGCAGGCCATGTCTTCACAATATAGAAGAAAAATTATGCTGGAAATGGCCGACCCAAATGAAAAATTGATTAATAATGAAAATGAAGCTGATATTACCGCATCACAATAGGCATGATATGAAAAATCTCTCATATCTAGATTGGCACTAAAGCCTGGGAAGACAAGATCATGAAAACTCAAATGATGATTCTTCTAGAAAGATGCATATTACGACTCACTTCCTTCTACTATCTTTTTGGGACTTTAATAAATTTTCAAATGGATGCCTATAAAGGTTGATGATATCACTGGATACTGCCACTTAATTTCCAAGGATGTTGCATCTTGCTCAAAATTGTTGTCTATGTGTAGTTTGTTTTTATCAGTGATGGTTATTTACAATTTTGACAGATTTCAAGTCTCATGAACTCAATACGCACACTTACAAACATGTAAATCCAATTGGTCGAGTTTTGAAGAGGACTCAGGTAGTTATAGCAAGTGTGAAACACCTCTTAGGAACTTGTTTTCTCAATTTCCTTATCTTTTGTTGCCGTTGATGTTTATTTATCACGTTACGTTAACAAAAACTTTTGTTTTCAGCTCACAGATGGATTAGTCCTTGAGAAAACATCTTCTCCCTTAGACGTTCTCTTGCTTGTTTTTGAATCTCACCCCGATGCACTTGTTCAGGTTAGCAGGATCTGTACTTAAGAAGTCAATAGAATATCTCCTTTTGGTCTTTAGATGGTCTAGATGAATTGATCAGGTTGGTATTAGAGGGGGTGCGTTTAGGAGCTAGTATGATTGAAAAGACTTCCAGCACACCTTGTCATTTTGTTACTAGAATTTGAGTTCATACTTACCAAAGTACTTTTTATTATTGTTTAAAATAGATTGCTTCGTTAGCAATTCGAAGTGGGAATGGACTTCTCCTAAAAAGGAGGAAAGGAGGCGAAGCGATCAATTTCAATTTTGAATGCTTTTTGAATGTTTTTTTACATTCTTAACTTTGGTTATCTTATATGATGAGATTGATCATTTTTTTACTGACAATATATTACAATGTCAACCTTCTGTTATCTGTTCATGGCAAGATTAATAAGGAATTTCACTCTTTTTTATGAATTTGATAGGTTATCACTTCAACTATACTGGATAGCGTTGGTGGAAAGCTTATTGGACTCGTGACTTCGAGAGAGGAGATTCCCGATCTGCTAAAGGTGGGTACCACTGGAAAAAATGAGCAGTTTCTCTATTTTACTAATTTTAAGAATAAATATTTTTCTTAAACCAAGCTGGAAGTTAACATATATGCTTTTACGATAACTAGATGATGTAATTGCTCTGGTTATCCCAAGGGGGATCGACAAACTTATCTCTCAAATAAAGAATTCTACAAAACTCATGTTCTTGGTCATGCTGGTGAGAAATATAAAATCAATCTTTAATTTCTATATTCTGCTAGATTTTAACTTTTTCATGAGCAAAATGGTAGCTTATCAAACAATTCATTTTTCCTTATTTAGATGGATTTTTCCATGTGTGTGTTGATAAATCTGCTAATATGGACATTGCAAAGAAAATTGTTTTGGATGCAAAGACCGATTTTCCAGCAGCATGTAACGCTATGGTACTCTATTCTCTTATTTCTTTTCTTATATTAACATCTTTTTTCCCCTTTTCTACATTATTGCAAGTTTTGTGGTAGATGATAGATGCGCAGCAAGTTCAAGAGGTACATTATGTTTCATGTTCTCTCTTACGTTCGATTGGATGAGTGGATCATGTTTAGATGAAAATGGAGGAAAATGGGACGAAATTTCATGAAATTTCGGTTAGGATCCTTATCAATGCAATGGATTTTGTTTCTGTCATGATCAGTTTTACTAATTTACAGTGTGAAATTGGGCCATTTTCCAAGAAAACTTTACAATGAGTTTGGTTCAATCCATTAGTAGTGACGACATGTTTATACTACTTATTTGTTCAGTCAGTTTTCCTTTTCATTTAATCTGCTATTACTTGGTTGATGATTACAGGGAAGGATCCAACCAAACATACTTTTTCATTATGCTGATAAAGTCTTTGGCATGTTTAATTCCCAGTTGCTTCCAACAAGGTATTATAACTGACTTTATTGTACATTCTAAAGAGTTCATAATGTCAATTGTAGGTTATTCTTGATGTAGTTGGGCTATAGGTTATTGTACATTCTTAAGAGATTGCTTTGCATTTCTTATAGCCTCTTAACGTTGAGTGATATCATTATGGGTGCTTAATTTCAAAATTAAAGTTCTTTTTATCTCTTATATGGATGTACATGTATTAATGTGAGTCTTTTACTTTTTTTTGTTTCTTTTTACTGTCTCCAACAAATAAATTTTTCTTCTTTAATATTTGAAATAGGAAACCTTAATAGTAAATTCTGCAAGTTATGATATGCTGCATTTATCTTATGGTTTATAGCATTCTAGTGTAAAATATGTGTCTGTTAACATTTATATCATCATTCCCTATTAAGTCAACATAGTAATATGTTAGATAAACCACTGGTGTCTCTATGTTTTTTTCTCAGTTTCAATTCATTATATGGATTTTGAGAGTGTTGTGGGGGATTTTGTTGGGGATGGGGGTAGGGGGATGATAGCAGACCTCTTGGTGCCATTATTTCCAGTCAGCTCTTCTTTGCAAATGAAGGGGAAAATAATTCTTGTGATAGGATTCATGTTGCTGCATGTGGTCATCCATTTTATGGTGCATGTTGGGCAGGTTTATGAGATGTTGATGGCTCTAGAGAAGTGAAAGACCTTTTTAATTTTGCATAATTATAAGCAAATAAAAAGAAAGAAAAATAATCTATTTTTTACATGTCAAGACATCTTTCAAGATTGTGATATGCATACATGTGTCTTGTAGGGTGACTGGACTCAAGATTGAGCTATTGGGTGATACTTCCATTGCATCAACAATTTTATATCTTGATAATTCCATTATATTAATTTTAGTTGACTAAATGATGTAAGTCTCTTGAGACTCTCTTTTCCTATCACTTGATTGAAAATTGAAGCTCTTAATTAGTTAAGATAGTATTTGAGGCTTTGTGTTTTGTTGTACTGGAAGATTTACATTTTGAATTTTGTGGGGTTATTTTGTTTGGTAGCTCATTTCTTGTTCTAATGTAATTTTTGGTATATAAAGCTAATATTCTAAAAAAGAAGTGAATTTTATTTTGTTTATTGTCAAATGCTGCTTTTGAGATATTGAGGAATAATAACTATGATAGTTAGGAGATGAAAGTGCAGAATTTGAGTAAAATGGTTATGGATTTTAATATTGTGTGCTAAGAGAATGGAATGGAAACTTGAAAGCTAAGTCTACGCTATTACCATTGAATGTCTCATGAATCTAGCTCTGTGGTGAAATTTTCGTTTTAGGTATCTTTCTAAATTTATGTTAATTTACATGAGAAGTTTTGTTATTTTTGATTATTTCCTTATGAAGGTTGACCTTGTTGGAACTTCATGGCATAGAGGATTGTCAGCTCCCCCTCCTTCAAGAAAACTACCATCTCCACTCCAAGAAAACCACCAAGTGGACCTTCTAGGATACCTCCACTTTCATCACCTAAAGGACTGCCAACTCCCCCTCATCCTATGGCCAATTGCCCTAGAACATAACTTAAATGGTGAGTTGAAGGATTTTTTATATGTAAACTTATACTACATTTTAAATTTTTTCTTAGGATATATTACTTTTACATGCTCTATGTAAAAACTAATATGTAATTATCATTTTGAGATGTGATCTCTAGTAGACAATAAGTATGTAACAACTTTAAGTAATTAAATAAAATGATATGTGATTTTATAATTTCATGATATTTTCTAAAGAAATGATTTATTTTTTTATATTTGTATAACTTTAAGTATAAGTAATAAAAAGAATTATAATAAATATTTAATAACATTAACAAAAAAAGAAGTACTGAAAAATGCTATGAAAGACATACGATAACATTTATAAGAGGCTATGAAAGACCTACAATGACATTTACAAAATGCTATGAAAGATCTACTACATTATTCATAAAACGTTATGAAAGACTTTTTATAGCGTTTAAAAAATACTATGAAAAACTTTTGATAGCGTTTAAAAACGCTATGGAAAACTTTTGATAACATTCAAAAAAAACTATGAAAAGCTGCAAATAGCGTTTAAAAATGCATCATAGATCATAAACTTTTAATAACGTCTGTATACATCACATTTTTTAAAATGCTATCGAAACCCTATGTTAACGTTTTTTGGCCGCTATCATAACCTTTTTTGTTATAATGTTTTTTTTATTTGAGGAATGAGTAGTTGTAGCTGCAACTGGGGGAGGACTATGCTTGAAACTTTATAGAGTTATTTGATGGTGGATTAGTCTCCAAGTGGAAGATTATTAGAATATGTAACCTACATGCATTAATTACTCAGATAATTTTTTGATATTTTGTATCTCTTTTTGTGTTACCCTAATATCTGTATTATGTAAAGGATATTGAGCAACCAATTTGTGTGTTGAAAAATATATAGAGGTGTGAGGTTTGGGAGATTATCTTGTAAATTTATTTTTCTTCATTATATAGTGAAAACCTGCAACGACTGAAGTGAGTGTAGTTCCCACATTGAAGGTGAAACACTATTAAATTGTGTGTTATGTTCCTGCATTTTATGTTCAATTACTATTGTTGGTAAATGATTAAGACATTTAATCCTTAATACAACTCAAATCCTACATCAATCATGGATAAAAGAGACGGTCACCGATTTGAATCTAGTAACGAACTCAAAAAATCAATTTTAAGAGTAGCAAATTGTCTAGGGTGAAATCCTATATGTACCAGAATTACATTCCTACTGCCCAATTTCAATTTTAACAATAACATGCTATGGTTGAAAAATGACTAAGTACTATTTTTTCTTACAAGAATGATATATAAGTATGTGGTACAATTAAAAAAAACGAAAACAAGTGTATTTGTGCCTCTAAACATTACCCCCTTCCAATTTTCTAAAGTTTATCTTTTTATATCCACTAGAAATCTGTGAAGGTTGAAGTCAAAAACTTAATTCTTGCTTATTTGATTAAAGAAATGTTTATTAAATTTCAAGCTTATTATTTGCACGAAACCAAATATGACTTAGTAAATTAAAAAAAAATGCTTTAGAAGAACTGTTGCCATATATCTTGCGCATACCTTTCACAAGAAAATAGAAATTGACTAGATTTCTATTTCTGACTTCAACCTAATAATTCTAAAATTAATTCTAACAAAAAAGGGGAAAAATTAAATGATCAAAGTCAAGCAACATAATGCATGCATAAACTATTAAAGGCGTAGGAAAAATAGTGGTTTTCATATGTTAAAAAGTCCAAGTTAGGTCGGAAGAAATTAAAAGGTTGATGAAGGTAATGGGCCCATCTTTCTTTATTCTTTTTTTTTTTTTTATATAAAATCCAACTCGGTAAACTAAGCAAGAATAGTTCTCTATAACCAAGTTTTCATATTAATATTTAGTGTGGCATTATGCTAGTGGAATCCACAGTAATTTAAACCAAATATACAGGTCAATAGCAAAATCTTTGTAGCAAAATATTTAACATTTATTAATACCAGATTCATCCATAACTACGTAGTGGTGTAAGAAAAATCACTAAAACTGATGGAATCGATCGAACCGGATTAAATCGATGTGGTTCGGTCGGTTTCAAAGTTTTAGACGGTTCAGTTCGGTCCCTGATATGTGATAAGTCCATGATTCGGTTTGGTCTACGGTTTTTATGAAGAAACCGCACCGAACCGAACTGCATATTTAATATATAAAGAGATTTTCACAATACCATAACCCTAATCCATAAACATTTTCACTACTTCTCTACTCTCTCTCTCTCTCTCTCAGACTCGTTTGTATTTTATTTTTTTACCTTATGAATTTTCTGATGGTTATGAGAATTTTATTGTTTTCTGATTGTATTTATAATCTATTAATAGAACTTTGGATTAGAATGATCTCAATTCTTTCTTCTCTGTTTTCACATGAAAATTTTCGTTTTCAGGAAATTGTTCAAACTAAGACTTGTTTGTTTTCAATATAACCTATTCTATTTATTTTACCAGTTCAGTACAGTTTAGAAATAATTTTGACGGTTCAGTTCGGCGCGGTTTCTTCATTCTGACCGACTCGGTTCGGTTCCTATTTTTGATAAACCGCATTTGCGGTTTGGTTCGTTAAAACACCCTAAACCGCACCGAACCGAACCGCTTACACCCTTATAACTTGTAGATAAAAATTATCTATTTATTATCCTATCTAGATTATGTGTTACATATCATTTAATTACTAAATCTTGGTCTAAAACTCCATAAATGCATAAATTATCACTCACTCACACACACACACATATATCCTTTTGTACTTCTAAAAAATAGGAGTGTTCACGGTTCGGTTCGGTCATTTTTTATGAAAAATCGAACTGAACCGAAATGTCTGTTCGACAACAAAACCGAATCAAATCAAACCGGTCATATCAAAAGAACCGAACCAAACCGTGAGTTTCGGTTCAGTTCTTCGGTTCAGTTTTATTAAATTAAAAATATTTTTTAAATGATATTATTGGAAAAAATAATAATATAAATCAAAATTTCGGTTCGGTTCGATTTTTATGAAATTATATATAAAAAATAAAAAAATAATATAAAATAAAAAATACATATAACGAACCGACCGAACCGGTCATTTTCAGTTCAGTTCAGAGTACTTTTGAACAACCCCACCAAAAAACATATTTTGTATAATCGTAAATAGAAAAAATATCTATTTTCTCTTGTAACAAAAGTAAAACTAGAGAAGTATTCCTGTACGCAATCACAAAACCTATAAGGCAGTTTACCAAATATTGGTCTATAACTCAGATCAATGTACAGACTTTTGTAAAAAAAAAAGTGACGTCTTTTGTAATTGAAAAAAAAACTCTGATCATCTTTTGTCGCTAGAAGAGAGTGAATTTACAAGGGACAACTGTCAAAGGTAGACGAAGCAGAAAATGGTAGAAGCATTCACATGATTTCCAACAGTCCAAAAAGGGACAGGTTCGATCTGTATCAATAAAGTCAGTATCATTGCTTAAATTTAGCAAACCACAATTAAAATAATATGCAAAATTAATTACATTTTTAAAGACCTTAATTAAAAGTCTAAACTATCTTAAATTTTATGACTTTGAAGAACTTTATTCCATTGTTGGAAAACATTATCATCTATAATACCAAATATACCTCTCTCTCTCTCTCTCTCTCTCTCTCTCTAAATCTGTTCAGCTGTCTTGATCTCGAAGCTTGGATTGGATTGGCAAGCATAGTTGAAATTGCAGTGACATGTCACATATAAGATCATCGGCAAAGTTGGAAAGAAGAACGATTCAAAGCACCTTCCTGATCAATGGCTCGTTTTAAGAGAAAAAAGGTCGAAGCAAAAGAATTAGTAGTTTTTTTTTCTTTGTTTTCAACCATTTCATTGGTTTTTCTGCTATATGGATTTTATAAAAAGATAACCCATCATTTCTTTGCTTCTTTCCTTTCTTTTCAATTCTTTTAATTTTTCATCAACTATTTTGAAGCATTAATCAAATAGCCTATTTCAATCATGTTTCTCTAAGAACAGTCATGAAAATTTGCACAAGAAGGATATAAAAGATAACCAGTTTTTTCTTGTTCAATTTGCTTTCTTAGTGGTAGGTATTTTATCTAAAAAAAAGAATGGAGATCAACAGAAGCTTTTGGAAGATACGTTTATGATAAGGTTATATCAATTTTTTCATAATTTTGCTTTATAGGTCTCCTATCTTCTCTATATTTCCCTTTTCCATCTTCTTTATTATACTTGGCGATTCCAAGATTTATAGAAAATTTGTTTTATCCTATGATCTATAGAATTTTAATTTATATTATCAAGCATGATGAGAATCATACACTGAATATTAAAAGAATTCAAACCTCAAGAAATTTTGATTGAACTACTTAGTTCCAGTATAGGAGATCTTGTTGGCGCTAACTAGTTGGGATGCTTCTTGATCTTCTTGATGTGCCTCAGCCAGGCTTCATTTTTATGTTTTAAGAAAGTGTAGCGCCATTTCTGAAACTAATTTTACGTTTATGTTATGGTTAATTTTTCATTCTAAATCTATATACCATTCAAGTTTTTCATTTATCATTAAGTATTAGTTCATAGATTTTATAAGCACAAAATTTGTAGAATAATGTGGGTTTGGAATATTGATTGATGATATAAAACTAGGCATGGGAATAATACTACTAGGTTATAGACTTTATTTTTGTTTTTTCTTTTTGTTAAAAAAGTACATTAAACCTAAGCTATTGATCTCTGCCTACAATATTTTTATCTGTCTATTCTTTTTTTCTTCATTATTGGTCTGACGAAAACTAGATGATAATTGTTGCACTTTAATATTTCATTAAATTCTCAGATAAAATTCAGTGCATCTACTTACTTAAAGTTGGTGAAATAATAATCAAGTATCACTTGCGGTCATTTACAATATTTGTTCAAATTGAATTATTGTGTCATCATAGAAAACTATGTGTAATACATTGTTATTATTCTTAATGCTTAAGTGTGTAATATTAATTCTCCTAATTTCATTCAAAACACTTTTCTTGTTTTGCAAACACAATAATCTACACGTTGGCTGGCCATTTAATGAGAGATCACTTACAAAGACAATGACGAATCAACATATTTGTCACGTCAAAGTAGTTCGAAATGGCTTAACAAATATCTACATATATTATTACTTGTATTACTCAATAACATTCTTATATCACAAATAAAAAATACTTGAAAATATATATATGTTCATAACTCAATTAATGTTTGTGCATTTGATTCTAAAGATAATATTACTTACCATATAACTATATAGCTGTTTTCCATGATGCATTTCCTATTGTATGTTTGATATTTAATGATTTTCATTATTTGCCTTATTGCATAAGAAACACTTACTCTCATCTGCAAAATTTAAAGGTAAAAGTAACCAATATAATGCTGGTATAGAATTGCAAATTTAAATTCTGGGACTAATGAAAAAATAAGACAAGCTTATAGTTAATCATGCTAATAACCACCGATGTTTTTTTTTAATTTTATGCATTTTACAATGTTAAAACTCCTCTTCTTCATACTTGTGCCAGTGAAAAAGCAACCAAATAGGAAATCAGAACTTCCAGCAAAGTGATCAATATAGAAAGGATCTTCAACGTTTCCATGACAGAAGTCACAGGCACTTGTGACCAAGAAAATAATAACGAGATTGAAGAACGATTAGAACATGCGTCTCCCCAGAAGTTCTCTCTGTTTGACTTGAACAAGGAAGCCGGTGACAAAGAGGATGAACAAGCGATGACCGAGGATGCTGAACTTAGAGCCGGAAATGATACCGGGAAGGATGACACCTCCAGTGAAGGAAATGAAAGGAGTACCGTGAGACAGTATGTTAGGTCCAAAATGCCTAGAATGCGATGGACTCCTGAACTCCATCTCTCTTTTGTCCATGCTGTTGAAAGGCTTGGTGGCCAAGAGAGTAACTTCCATCTCTCCTCAATTATCTTCTTAGCAACAAGAAGTTTAACTTAACTATATATAAAAGTAAATTATCCATTTCATTTCAACTATTAATTTAGTTTTTCAAAATTTTATGGCTATGGTATGATGATTAATGATGGTTCGATATCGATTCTCATAAAAAAACATGTCATTTTTCACAATTTGCACTAATTAATACACATGTATGATTTTATTTCTATATAGTATTGGAATTAACAGATAATTTGATTCATTTAGAGATTATTTTAAAAAATATGAAAGTTACCCTATAATTTGTGCTAGCATAATTTCTGATAAACTGAATCACTCGTATAATATAATAATAATCGACACGCGTAGTTAATTTTGTAACCACCACATCTTGTCTTCATCTAAAAAAAGACCGAGGGTGTGAGATAACTAATTACATAACTGATTTACTAATTAGGGTTGTTTTTTCTTGGTGTAGGAGCAACTCCCAAGCTAGTTCTTCAGCTAATGAATGTAAAAGGACTCAGCATAGCCCATGTTAAAAGTCACTTGCAGGTATTGAAATTCATCGCAACAATTGATCTTTTCTTGCCCATGCTATCTTTTCCTTAATTTGTTTCTTTCTTATCTAACCATGCATTTACTATATTAGATGTATAGGAGTAAGAAGCTTGACGAATCTGGGCAAGGTGAAGTTTCCTCATCCTTAGATTTATTATTTAACATCATGACGCCGTATCTGACAAATGCATTTCGATAAAGATCTTTCATGCATGTTTATACGTTAGCAAGTTGTAACTTAAGACGGTTTTCTATATAAATATAACTAGTGAAAATATTCAGAGTAAGTTGAGTCCTAGTTGCTTCTCGTTTGATACTGTGTCACATGTCATTTCAAATATTGATGAGCCTAATTTTTTTATCATTTCCATTAATCAAAACTATACGCACACAATGCAATGTTAAGTTAAATTAAAAAAAATACTTTTCTTAAAAACCCCTAATAAATTGATGTAATTAATCCATTAAATTAGCTAATAAGGTTGTTGCTTGCTATTGCAGTATTAGGGCAAGCATATGAGTCTGTGAATGTGAGACATGGTAACAACATTAATCCAGGGATGTTGCAAAAGCAAATAACAAATCCTCTACTCTATCCTCATTCACCTTTCCATTTCAAAGCTGGTATTACAAGGTAACGATTTGTTCATAACAAGTTTTGGGTTCTTATTTCTCAATATACTATTTATTCATAACAGCCATTAAAATACACTACTCTAAGAAAAGAATGTTTAGTGTCTAAAACTATATCATACAAGACCTTCAAGTTGAAGCAGCAATGAACATCCATATATAAGTGAGGATGCAAACAAAGAGTTGAAATATCTAGACCGTTCTACTCCTTAAAACCTACGTGTCAGGAGATTGGCATTGTGGCATTATAACTAACACAAAAAGCAGAAAAGTCAAGCAATGTGAAACAATATTCGAAACACCATCTGTGACCACAACACACAATATCAGACTAACTATACATGGCATACTACCAAACATAGGCCGACTAACGCGGTATACAACAACCGAATTATGCAGCACAAATAGTCGAACTAAGCTGCACACAAAGACACACCTAACCAAACTTTTATATCAAGTTAAAAAATTTAGTCCAATCATTCCTTAAAATCTATGTATTAAAGAGAATGGAGCTTAAGCATTTTAACTAGCATAGGAATGACAAATACAGACGACGTGGGACAACATATAATCTGATATAATTAAATTTAAATGATCAAAAAGTGAGACTAAAGAGTAGTTTGAAATATCAATAAATACATAATTGACACCTCACTTAGTCACATAAACATATTTTATAGTTTGATCAACTTAGAATTGTTCTTTCTATGCTAATTTCATTAATAATGATCGCATGTGGAATTTGGAAACCATAGCTAGTAGTTGCTCATGGCACTCTACTCCAATAATCTCTCTCTCTAATTGCAGGCACCAAAACCGGGCTTGTGGTCAGCATGTTATTATGAGGCCAACGCCAAGCTCAGCTCTAAGCCCAGGCAAACACAGTTGTTTAGTAAATCAAACACAACTGAAGCCAACAACTTCAGACCAAATCAAAGTGATGGACACCACAGCCATGACCATTCATCTACCAATAAAACCTAGCCGATTTCATGAGCTAAGAAGATGGCCTCCAATACGGTTTCAAAACTGGGTCCGCCATCTCGGCGTGACACCAGTGTCAATGGGTCATTTCCATCATAAGGGGTTAACGGATAGAAGCGATGATTCGCAATTTCGTGCTTTCAGCGACTCTAGTAGCTTTATACATGAGTTTGAGCCTCCAATACGGCTTAAGGTAACTTCTTGATTTGAATGAATTGATTTCAACTTTGAAATGTATGGACTAATTTGACAAAATTAAATTAAATTAACAGCAGACCAAAATTTAGAGGGTGTGATAGCTGGATGAGCATCTCCTACTGTTGGGATTTCAACAGAAGGGGACATGTCCCTTAACTCGCAGTCGTCCATATTGAGTAGGGATGGTCACGATCACCTCAGCACAAACGCTGAAGTGAAAAGTGCTCTGACACATTTTTATTTATTTGTTTTTAAAATTATCTCTTTTAAAGTCATATCCAGTCCGTTCGTTTTTAGATCGGACGTACCAGAATGAACAAGATTCTCTTATGTTCTTCCAATAAAAGAGGATATTAATCCGTATCAGCTGTCCACGGTGTAACTTATATTTTAAGATATCTTCAATGCAGATGAAGAGTGAAGAGAAAATGCCCAAGACCGATGAATATTGGTTGCCTGATTTGCAACTAAGATTAAGCCAAAAACATGGGAACAATGAAGAGAAGCTTAGATTCAAGAGTAGAGAAGAACTTAATACCAAGCTCTCTCTTTCGTAGTATCATGAAAAAAAAATCTTGTCCATACAAAAACAAGTGTTACACGTAAATTAGTCACATTCGCATCGAGACCTTGTACTTAGAAATTGGAATGTAAGACGGAGATCTTGTTTAGTACTTATCTTATATGTAGAATTGATAATATGTCTCTGTTCTGGTGAGCAATAGATGATATATTTGTCGATTTGGCTGTCCAGCGAATTTTCAATTACTAGGTCCGCAAAAAGTAAAAGGAAAAAAATTCTTGTATCATGTACCGAGCTAATTCAGGCCATTCCCAGATCAGTAGAATGGATACTCTTATGTTCTAGAAAATAAGATAAGATCCTGATTCTTTATATGTAGCTCTCGTTATTCTCCTTGGTAATCCTCTTATAATTTAATTATCATGTTTGTTTAGAGTAATCCTTAAATAATGTTGTAATTCTAATTTGCATGTAATCTTTTAAGGCAATTGAATTGTAGCATAAAATAAAAACAATCCTAATTTATAATGCAACTGCAATTTTAATATCTAACAAAATTATTTTCCTACCCTCATATAAAATAAAATAAAAGCAAATTATTTCTTACACTTTCTCTCATTTTATTAATTTAATTAAAACATATTAATAAAAATTAATGTTAAAATTTTATGTGAAAATATTTTTTTATTATCTCTTATTTTATTAATTTAATCCAGCATTATTAATTTATTTAGATATTACTAAAAAATAATGTTAAAATAGCACGTCGAAGTATGTTTTTAGATTATATATACCTAAAAACGTATTTAAGTAATTTTGTGTTATCTACAAAAATTTACAACAAAAGTTAACATATACCAAATATAGCGATCATACGTTATCACCCATCAATTCATAAATTATCATGCACAACCAAATAAGACAATCATATTTTACAAGTAATTAAATTACGATGTTGATTCTAGGTTACGAATTCATGGATTCATTTTGACTTAAATGCTTAAAAATGTACTAAATCAACCCATAGGTTGGGATGGCTGGTAGGCCTAATATAGCAAGTAGTTATAACGAGCAATGATTGGTGACATCTACTTGATAAATTCATTCTACGAGTAAAGTCTGTAATAGGTATAAAAATCATTGATCTTAATTACTTCATGCAGCTTTCCTTTTACTATGAGCCTATCAACCCGATTTCACCTATTTTAAAACGTTTGATGTTTTCTCTGCCACGGGAGATGGATTCGTCAGAACTCGAACATATTTTTATGATAGTGTCAACATGACGCGGTGAAAATCACCATCGGACAAGTTTTAGTTTTTCAAGTTTTTACGTGCTTCCCACCGTGATGGAAGAGACTGGACAAGAGTCTATTGAGAACATGACAAGTAAGATTGCGATAGTGTCAAGAGCAAACTCTAAGCAAAATCAGTAATATGGCTACAATCTCATGATTGGATGAATGTGAGAGCTTAACTGTTTTGTCAATGCATCTCGTCTTCACATTGGATGAATGTGAAAGCTTAACCGCTGTGTCAATGCATCTCGTCTTCACATGCGAAATTGTGAAAAACGGGTCAAAGTTGTTTATCCTATTTGATTTAATTCTGCTACAAAAGCTTGAGCTATAACTAGTTAAAGCAAATGAAATTGAGCTGTTGTAATCTATGAAAATACTGCTCCGCACACATCAGATGGTGAAGAAAAATAGCGAATTTTGTTCTCCTGTTTTGTTTATGCTTACAACATGTACTGAAAATAAGGTAAGAAGAACATAATGACAGATCAATTGAAAGAAAAGTTTAAATAGAAAGAGTGACAAACAATCATTGATTATGATAAGTATGTTCCTTTCTTAACTTGATGCAGCAAATCTGTTCCTCTTCCATTGCAGAGGTTGATATGTCTTCTTTGTTTCCTCAAATTTAGTCCATGGGAACTTATGCTTCGCCGTCTTTCGCTTCTTAGCCTCCACTCCCAAGTAATCTCCATAGTTCTGTATAACACGTCAAAAATCAATTTAGAATATTCTTAAACATCACTGTTAAACGTGTTTTTGGATTTTTTGGGAGAAAATGTCATTGTTTTTCTGGTTTAATTTTTTTTTTTCTGAGAACCACAGACTCAACTTTTATCCATTGGAAATTTTTGACGATAGATTACCCGGAGGCAGAGTCCTTCTTCGACGTCACAAATGGGGTAGTCTCCAGGGCAGCAGTACTCCGTTCCAGTACAGCAAACAGCATTTTGATATGGACAACAACCATAGATCAAGCAAAAGCCATAGAATTCAAAGATGCAACAGCAAGTCTCATCACTTGGGCAATAGGAGAAGTCCCCACATATACTTGGGGAAGGGGAAGGAGGTGGTGGTGGAGGCGTTACCGGTGTTGGTGGTGGTGGTGGACTGACTGGAGATGGGTATGGAGTTGGAGCGGAAGATTCTTTCGTAGGATACGATGCCATTGCATTAATTGCACAGACACCATATGTCAAATTAGTATTCCTTATTATGTAGAAATATCCATCAATTCCCCAAGATGTTCCCCATGAATTTTTTACAATCCAATAATCTTCATCATCCTCAGAACCATACCCCACAATCAAAACTGCATGATCGATATCATCAGGGTCATCCGAACAGTCTCCATCATAAATTCCCTGATTAAATCAGGTCATTTTCAACATGTTAGACATAATCGTGAAAATCAATAATCATACACGAGTAAGAAATCGTCCCGAGTCAGACTTACACCGCTGTATAGCTGAAAATCCCAACCGGAGCCATCAATACCGACGCTGATCGGTTGCTGAACAGCTGCACACAAGAGTGCACTCTCCGATTCCGCTACATCTTGGTATCCATCAATGTTCACAACTTTGGTTTCCTCCTGATCATAGAAAAAACAAGAACAGAAAATGTTAAAAATGAAAATGATTGATCCATCGAGCTGGATCATCAAGGAAGAGGAGGAGGAAGTGGACCTTAGCAGCATTGCAAGTACCGTCGAAACCAGTGTAGGGATAATCGGATTCTGTATCGATCCCGCCATTGTTTATAATCCATTCGAAAGCATAGTCCATATAGCCTCCATCACATCCTTCATTGGTAGAATCACAATCAACCAGTTCTTGTTCTGAAAGACTGATCAGATCTCCTGTGACTATGGCGTTAACTCCTTCTATCGCTCCGGTTGTAGAAAACGCCCAACAACTTCCTGTGAACCCCAAATACGATGATCAGTTTCTTAAGTTTCAACATAAAAAATGAAGGTGATGAAATGATACCTTCAAGAACAAGAACTGTTGGCTTTACTTCCTCTAAGGCTCTCTAATATTAAAGTCACATAACAGAGCAGGAAACTCCCTTCCAGCAAATGATCGAATTATGCACTATTAAGGACAATTAGCCACAGTGATTACCCAGAACTTTGTTGATGACTCTCGAGGTCAACTTTTTCGGTAATTGAAAATTTGTAAAACTCCCTTCCTCATTGGTAAGAAGGGTGTCCCTCGTCAATCAGTTCTGAAAAATCATCAGTTTCTCTCTCCTTTTAATGTTTGCGTATTAATGTAAATAAGTCCTGCTGAATTCTTTTCATAAATGATTTGTTGTAAGGAGAGACACTCTGCTCACCGTGAATAAGGAAGGATTTCTCATTAAAAAATGAGTAATTCTCAACGACTAAGTTTTAGACCATGTTTTAATTGACCAAGTGAAGTATCATTTAATGAGTGATAAAACACCAACATATGAATGATTTAACACATCATTAGTCCATTAAAATTTGATCTAAAACTTGATTGATTTAGAATTACTTTTAAAAAATATATTCAAAACAAAAATAAGATTGAAAATCCTTGCTTTCAGGTCTTTCCCTCTAGCGGAGCATAGAACCATTGAAGATTCTCAGTAGAATGATTAAATTAATTTCACTAATTTTAGAGTACAGATGTGGTAATGCTGTAAATAACAATTAATATGATGATAATAATAATATTAGGATAATGGGATTATCAGAGATTTTACAGTTCTGATTCTTCCGAACCAACCAATCCACAGATGGGACATAATATCATAACTTTCTAATACTCAAAACGTCATTACTGAACAATCAAATGCAAGAACAAGAATAGAAACGTACCACAACTTCCTTGGTCCTTAACAGGAGTGACAACTCCTTTATTTCTCCAGTCGAGGGTCGAAGGTGCCTCACATGTTTGCTCCTGTGCCCTCATACTTCTCCTCAAACTGTTGCTCTTCATCTTGTTGATTGGTTTCTTCACTTTTGACAAATACTTCTGTTTAAACTCCTCATTACTCATATCTGCAAACCCATTCAACCCCAAGAGATACCCATTGGATGACTTTCTCTTGGCATTCTTTTCCAATATATATTTCAAGTTCGTCTCGAAATTCTTGAACCTCTTCTCAGCTTCTTCTGCTCGCTTGTACACCTTATTATGCTTCTCCTTCCATCTCTGGAACAGCTCCACCACCTTTTCCTTTGAAAGAAACTTGTCTTTTAAGTCATGATCTGGCATGGAATTTTCACTTGGGAGAGTTGAAGAGAGGCAGATTAGTGATACCCAGATGAAAAATAGCAGAGCAAGCTGTTTTTGTGGAACACCCATTTTGTCAAACACTTGGTCGACACTTGATGGTTTGATCTAATTGTGGTCTATGTATATAAGCAAAGACCAAAAACTTTCTTCTTCACCAAGCCTACCAGTCAGCTCAAATGGGAATTTCCATATTTTTCCCTCTTGTGTATTTCAAACCATACAGGAACAAAATCAAGAACAAGTTAAGTTCAAAGAGACAAACGACAACGCAGATTATGAAAGATTAGTTTAATTGGATTAGGGTAAATACTATTAAATCTGATGGTGCAAAATGGGAATGAGATTTTGATTAGTTTAATTGGGGGTTTTCTTGCTGTACCCAATTGTTTTGGTGGGTGTAGTGATGCTTGTCTGTATTTCAGACCCTTTTGACTTTGTTAGTTGAAGAGTAGAAGATCAGAAACCTAACCGTCAGCCCATGTTTTAATCTTAGACAAATACATTGATTTTTGTGCAGATGGGGAAGGAGTCGATTTAGGCTTCACAGAGGGAGTAGCCTCAGGGATGACTCATAACTTAGTACTCAACAGTCAACACTATGATCAGGTTTTAATATTAACAGAGTTTGCTCTGTTTTGCAGCAGAAAAAATCAATTTAAATAAGCAATTAGTATTATGTTCAACATTTTAGGGTTGAAATGTCGTTCAATAGTGTCAGATCCTCGAAACCTACCAGTCTAACCCAGCAGGACCACATTATCAGTGTAAAACATATGTTTATCAATGAGCCAACTCTGAGCGTTGTCATGGCCCCTGTTCTTCAGAAGCATTCATATAAACAGATCTGAGAAAAGAAAACTCTCCAAATTTTAGTTCTATCATAAGTTGACCTCTTACAAAATTAAATAGTGTAAAACATTAGGGTTTACACCCTCCCAATGGGATGCAACGTCTTTTTTTTGGATTAGCACTGGGTTCGGAACCTAAACTCTAACTAATTCCATGGGTGCACAGGTCATCAGTTAAGAATTTCCTACAAGTGCACCACGAGTAATTCAAAGAACATAATCTCTAGGCTGATGGCCAAACCTGAGAGGGAGCGAATCTCCCAGCCCTAATGACCAGTTGAGCTATCCCTTGTGATGCAATGTCTTTTCAACTGTGACCAACTGATTTTAGACGGCAGTCTGATTTCTAATTGACCAAATTATACAGAACAAATTAACAAGATTAAATTTATGAATATCATATTGACAATCTTTACACATGTGCATAATTTACGTCTAAATGTACATAAAAACAAATCATGTATCATACAGAGCTTGTACTGTAGAATTATAGAAGGTTTGAAACTCTTGTCCAGTCCAATAAAATTGCAAGTACACTCAAAATCTCCATTTTCTGGAGTCCACAGCTGCAATTTGAGCAAACTACCAAATGGCTAGAGAACCTCATTCTAATAAGCTCATCAATTTATAAGCTTAGCACTATATACTCCTAACAGATCAGAATCCACTAGAAAGGAACAAAAGGAGAAAGAAATAATAACTCACAGCAGCTGCCCTGAACATAACCAGAATTCCCATTCACCTTGTCAGTTACTAGAAGTAATCACAAGAACATTTTTAGATGTTTTTTGCATTTTTTCCATCAACGTTACGTCATCGCGCAAAAATAAACTGCACTATATTTCAAGATAATCGTCCTTGAAAAACAGTGTATACTTCTTTAAGGACGGTTATTCATTTCAAAGTAAATGTGCAAGAATGTTGAAAGCTCTTACTTTGAAATTAATACTAAGTCAATCTCTTATTCGATTACTATCAACTACTCCATAACATTATTCAGAAAAGTACAACTTTTGATGCAGGGCAGATATGAAGAAAGGGAGGGGAAAGAAGAACACAAGCACAGAGGCTCACTAAATTAAACCAATTAACTACAGCTCAATTCATATTCTAAGTCTCTCAAATTACATAAAAATAAGCCTGTACTTATAGGCAATTGAGAATCCTAAACTAACTAAATCTCTAGACTAATCTTTATCAAAGAGAGTCTTAATTAACTAAGAGATCTAAGAATTTTTTTTGGGTCAAGAAAAAGGGTTATCATTAAGATTGTAATACAAAGCTATTACAACCTACAGATAACCAAAACAGAAGGCAATCGTTCCAAATATGACATTCACCAGAGAGACCACGATTAGCAAGGTCATGAGCAACACCATTAAAAAACCTAGAAACATGATTAAAAGAAATATTAAACAGTGATTTAAACCACAAAATGTCAGCAATGACATTTATAATATACATGTATATTATAAAGAGATCTAAGAATTAACTCTTAACTAATAAAGTACCTAAATTACTTATAATATACATCCTTAAAATGTAATACCATCATATATAGAAACATATCCTTAAATATCTTTGATTCTTCATTTTCCATCAACTTTACTCAACTTTTCTCCATACCAGGCAAGGGAATCTTATTTCTCCACATCCTAACTTTCCCACATGTTGCCAAACATGGAAATCCACAATCCTGACATCAAATTTCAATATCCAAATTTCTCAACAATTGAACTTCTCCACTATTCTTAAATTCCAAGGTACCAAATGGCCCCTATAAGTATGCAGAAACGAACACACACACAGAGAAATGACTAATCTCGCAAGACACTAGGTGATCTGAAATGAATGTGGAGGTAGACGACTACTTACCAACTAGATTCATTTTGGTCTGAAACCAATAACACGCCAATCTCTGTATGAAATATCTCAAAAAACTACCACATCATAAAGATTAAATTTACACCACTTGGAGAAGAAAATGTTTAATCTCCATACTCTATCAAACAGATTGACAGAATATCATAAGATGGATACTCACAAAATCATGCAGCATTAGCACCTAATACAAACGAACTCTTTAATACCTGACATCAAAGATTCAAAATATCATTTTCTCATTCAGAAAGGGAATAAAAGTTGTGCAAAGAATATGTACAGCTACAGCACTTTAAAGGGGATTAATTTTGCAGAGTTTGTAAAAGAACCAACAACCTTCTGGCTCAAAGAGTTATTCACGAAGACATTGAAACAGGAGTTTACAATTTATCTTCATCAAAATAATGATCACAACACTTAGCAAAGGACTAATCCCCATCCTTCCTTACGCAGCCTTTGTTCTTTCTTATCAATCTGAAGTATTCTTCTTCACTTTCTTTTTAGGATTTATCCATTCTAAAAACTATGAACTTTAACAAAATCAAATTATGGAAAACTAATGAAAATGTATAACTAAAACTTCCCCATTTTAAGGAGCTCTAGGGTCAGTTCCATGCTGCCAAACGTAAACAAGCTCATCCCATCCAGTACTCGCAAGAAGCCCCTCAACAAGGACGCTCATATCCACTCCTACAGCAAACTCTGTGTGGTGATCATACCTCCCAACAAGAGCATCCTCCATCATGTAATCCCATAAGCACACGGTCATATCATAGGAGCACGAAGCCATCAATCCCTGCCGGTGCGGCGAGAATTTTACCTTCCTCACAGCGTAGCCATGTCCATTCAGAACCGCAATCGGAACCCGGTAGCTCCTCACATCCCACACCCTAATAGACTTGTCCACCGAAGCCGTAGCGATACAACAATCGTCGTATTTATTCCAATCGCAAGATAAAACTTCAAAATCATGAGCAGGAATGATCATGGTGGAGCCTGGCTCGCGCACGTCCCAAATTCGAACAGTGCAATCCCCAGAAGCCGAAGCGAATACATCGCCATGACGGGGATTCCAAACGGAAGAATAGACACAGTAAACGTGTTCTTTGAACGTTCGAACGCTAGTGGGTCTGTCCAGTGTCCAAAGCTTGATGGTGTCGTCCCAAGAGGATGTCAAAAACGAATCGCGACGAACCGGATTGTAATCGGCGGAGTGAACCTCGCGAGTGTGCTCGTGGAAGGAGCGGATGGGATTAGAAGCCAGCGGAAGAGCGATGTCGTAGAGCTTGACAGAGCCATCGGCGATGGCCGCAACGAGGAGAGAGTCGTGGGATTCGGACCAAGCGAGGTCATATACGCCGTCAGCAGTGTCGAAGGCGACAAGTTCGGCGATGGGGCCAGAGGGGTTGAGGTCGAGAACGTGGAGACGGCCGTTTCCGAGGATACCGAAGTTCTGGGAGGTGGCTACGGCGAGGCGGGACTCGTAGAAGGGGCTGAATTTGACGGAGTATCCATTGAAGGGGGTCTTGAAGACGGGCATGTTGGAGATGAAGCTTCCAGATTTGGAAATCTCTCTTCAATTGGGTTTCTGTTAGTGTTGGTTCGAGTTTATTTGGAATTTGGGTTCCTTATCCTCTTGGAATTTGAGGTTGCCGAGGACAGAGTGGAAGCCTGAAGCCTCAGAGTCGGATAAAACTGACCCTGTTATCGGTCTACTCCCGACCAGTAATTATAGAATGACTGTGAAGTTTCATGTGTAATTCTACTAGGTAGCTAGGAGGTGCTTCACACGTACTTGGTAACATATAATTTATAATATTATTTCTATAATGGAAGTTGACGTAAATAATAATTATAATTTATAATAAATTAGTTAATATATATTTAAATACTATTTACATATACAAATACATAAATAATATAAACGTGCTATTATTTTATTTATATATTATATATGTTATTTATTTTATTTATATAATATATATGTTATTTATTTTATTTATATAATATATACACTTCTCATCCGAAACATCTGCTAGCTTTCACTGAAATTTCATCCTATCAAACATTTAATTTAAGCATATGCCGCCAATAATAAAAACATACATACAATAAACATAATCCTACAATATAAAATATTTGCAGAGATTTATTTATAACGAGTTTTAAGTATAGTTATTCTACTCATGTAGAGGACGACAAATATTCTCTCTCTACATCATTTATTTATATATACATTAAAAAGCTACAAAACATGCATATAATAATTTATCAAAATTATAATATCTAATTATCTCACTGAAAAAACGTTGAATGAGAATGTCTTTTATCTCGTTAACGTCTTCATTCTTTGGAGTAAGAATACATCTATTCATCATTGATATTAAATTATTCAGAAATTCATGTATATCGTAAAAAACTGTATCTCATAAATAATTTATCGATTCTGAATCGTTCGTATATGGAAGAAGCATAGATTTTGGCGTTCAATATAATCGTCAATCATAGTTTTCTCATTCCCATCACCTATAGATAATAAAGATTGAGCAAATCTAGGATCTAAAATGATCTCATATTCGTAGTCAAATGAAACCTCTGGAATTTCAGCCATAAATAGGAACTTACTAAACTGGACTCAATGATTTCATATTTAGAGACTTTTAGAATCACGGGAAGTACTTGACGAAAATCACCTCCTAACACGATAATTTTCCACCAAATATTACAGAATTATCATTTAAATCTTGAAGTAATCGATCAAGTGGTTCAATTGTTTTTTTTACATCAGAGCCTCATCCGCAATAATAATTTTAGCAATTTGTAGTAAATGAGCGAAACCAGATTATTTTGTGACAGAGTAATTGACATTTTCTGTAACGTCCAAAGGTATCTTGAATCTTGAATGAGCGATACGACCACCAGATAAAATAGACGCCGCTATTCCAGAAGATATTGTTGCAACCGCAACAAAACCCTTTGATCTTATTGTTGTAAGAATAGCACGATATAAAAAGGTTTTCCTACTACCACTAGGTCCATCGATAAAAAATGCTCTTGAAGTTCCTTGAAAAACTCTCTTTAATATTGCATCATACGCACACTTCTGTTCAGAATTTAGCTGTTTCGTTGCATTAAGATCTTTTTCAGCAACAATGATTTGTAGTTCTTCATCTATTTCTTTGATGTTGTTTTCTTTAACTTCAGAATCTAGATTTTCAACAAATAATCCAAAATATTTGATTGATTTTCCCATATGTTCGAGGAACATATTTATCTGCTGCAATACTTTAATTCTCACAATATTTGGAGTCAACAACATTCTACAATAATCTTCCTAAAGTAATTCTGACGCCTCTCCTGAACATTGATCTATACAAAAATACGAATTTAACATACCATTGAGTAATGCAGAGTCACGAAATCATGAAGCGACAGTACCATCAACAGTAAGTAAATCTTTAAATGACGCAGGACCTTTTATATGATTTAAAAACAAACGCAAATAATAACGTTCACCTTCCATTGGATTAACCACAACTGCGGTCGAATATATTCTCCAAATACCTTCATGTGGGGAGACCCATCTTGTATTTTAGAATGAATTAATTTCATCAATATAAGAAGATTCACCTATGGTCAAGAGACGAAAAGCAATTTGATCGCACCCCTTGTATATATATTTATACAAATATTTTACTGCTTTCATGGTTGAACAAATTTCTACGGTAATATGACAGTCATACTTAGCTAATAAATAAGGATTATGTGGCACAATCCACCGGTTGTCTTACTTTGCACCTCTAACAATGACCGTCGTCCATCACACATCGTCTATAGCTCGGATATTCATCTTTTCTCTGTGTAGTCTCATTGCAAAATATCTTAGGATAATTATTCTTACATGTTCTGTCTCTTCGCATACATGCATTTTGAGGATTTAATAAACCGCATGGTCCGTGCATCATGTGTTTGATTATCATTCTTGATAAATGAGGATTTTTACGAGAACTTGAAATTTCAGTGGAAACAAAATTATCGAAAGATTAAGGTGCAATGATTTTAGAAGTTTAAGAGAGGATAATGAGAAACTGAGCATGCTGAGACCTCTTTTTTGAAATTTCACAACGTACACATATGCAACCACAGGACCAAAGATTTGTTTATTAAGCAAATCAATTTTCAATTCCTCCAGCTTTGCATGAAATATGTGGCTCAATAAATCATGTCTATTTTGAGTCTCTTCAATTGCAGTCATTTTTTCTTTTATTTCAGACCAATTTGGATTACAAGTCATGGCAAAAAATATATCAGGCTTACCGAAATGTTGAACTAAAGCCATAACATCTATATTCTTTTTTTCTATCACGAGGACCACCAATAAAAGATGCGGAAGAATGATTCTTCATCCAATTTTATTGGCATCTCGTTCACCAACATGAACACTATCAATTTTTCCTTGATACAAATCAGCTCTTATCTCATTCTGTTGATTTCGAAGATAATCAAGCCTTAAACTTTCGAGTTTTACGTACATGTCTACTATATATTGTTGGAAAAGTCTACCGGAACGTAATAGCATAGACTTGTCACCTGAACGGATTTGAAGTTTATAGTAATAATACCCATGACAAGAAAACATATTTCTCTTTTTCCACTTTACCTGAACCTCATTCCACATTAATTGGTCTTCTGATATGATTTTTTCCAAGAGCATCAAATTTTTCGTACATAAAAATTCTCCATCTGTCCTATCAATCCTTTTAATACCTTAACGCCATCCATTTTCTCCAAAAGGAAACAATAATGGATATTACAGGGGGTCATAACATCCAAAGTAATATTGTATACTATGTTGTTGCCTAAATTTACCTTGAATAATAATATCACGAAGTGGTCAAAATTAATAAACAGTTATGATCATATTCAAACTACGTAAAAGTTTGAATAGCATGATTAAATCAATATATCAATAGAAACAATCCAAAAAAAAATTTAGAAGTTAAATTACCACGACCTCTATGGTATGGATGTGGGGGCTTAAACCAACTGCGTCAACCCAGCTTATCATTTGTTCAAGCAAACCTTTTTGTGATGAGAAATATGACCAGGCATTGTCATAAAAAACATGACCAGATGGTTAAAAAAAGTGACCAACGATGTTTTATAAAGTTACTAACTTAGCGTAAAACGACGACGTTTAAATCACTAATTTGAGTTGGCTTTGTTTCTTTGAAAGCCAAACAATTTCGTTCAACTTAAAATTGGTCCATGAACCACGACATCGAATATTTAACGATGTGGTTTTAAGAAAAACATTAATTTGAAGTAGGCGTGGCATGTCCCAAAGCTTAATGATATTGTTTAATGAACATTAAGTTGTACTCTAAATACAGTTCAAAAAGTGCCAACGACATAATGATTTTGAGAATGATAACTAAAACTTGATGTGATATGCTCGAAAGGTTAATAATGCCATTTTTTAGTTTAGCTTTGCGGCTTCAAAGACCGAACGACAATATCCCATCCATAAATTTTAAGTTAACTTTAACAACTTCAAAAACAGAATGACACTGTTCTAGTTATTTTTATGTGGTTCTTAAATTGTTATATTGAATACCTAACGATCTCATCTTGTGAGCCATTTATCAAGACTTGGTGTAAAACATTCAAAAACTTAACAATACCATTTAACAAACCATTAAGCTAAAAATTGGTTCCAATTTCATAATTAATGTGCGAGTACATTTGCCCTCGAATTCTTTTTTCAATACATACATGATTTACATGTGAATGTCAATAATTAGGTAAAAATCAATA
Source organism: Datisca glomerata (assembly GCA_003255025.1). Taxonomy (NCBI): domain Eukaryota; kingdom Viridiplantae; phylum Streptophyta; class Magnoliopsida; order Cucurbitales; family Datiscaceae; genus Datisca; species Datisca glomerata. Next base: position 181,403 of record QANY01001512.1, read on the forward strand.
TATCGTACGATAAGTTGAGTTGACGCAGTTGGTTAAGCCTCTACACTTATAACCTAGAGGTCGTGGATTCGAGTTATAGTTCCTCATTCCCCTTAGATTTTATAATGAAACTTTGACAAAAAAAACATATCATACATTGACCAAATGTTAAAATGTGACATACATTATACAATCATTGCTACAGTACATTAAGGTATCTGATAGGTATGTAAGTGTTTCGATTTTCGGTGTGGTTTAGATTATTCCGATGAACCAAACCAAACGTGTAGCTCTTCACATACTAAGCTGAGTTGAACCGAATAGTATGTTAAAACCTAGCCGAACAAAATCATAAAAATTTGACAAAACTCGGGCCGAACTAGTCGAACCAAGGAAATTAATAGAACTAATAAGCCCATTGTTATTTTTTAGTTTGTTTCAGGTGGGGGCTCTCACACACATTGCTCTTTATCTCTCTCTTCGGTAGTGAGTGCTCTTTTTTCTACATTGCAAAAGTGAAACACCTCGTAAAGTCCCTGCAGGTCGATAATGTTTGCTTTCATCAGCTGATTCAGGGGGCAAGTCTGAAGGACGACGAAAGTCAGTTGGATCCAAAATCGATAAGGTGATCCTGGTAAGTTGATTAATTGATTTTATAGTTCAATATTTGCTTTCAAGCTTATTGGAAAAGTAAATGAAAATCAATGTTTTTTAACATGATAGTTGTCTTGTTAATTTTGATTTATTAGTTGCCTTAACATAGCAGCTTTGCACATTCTTTTTCAGACTTTATATATTTTCCTCTAACTTATAATACTAATACAGCACAAGCAATTTTTCACAAATAAATCAGGTTAAAACATTGAACTTTGATCATAATTTTTCCTTTTTAATGAGAAAACTCTAACCTAATTTCTTACATGTATGGAACAAAAACCTTGGAGGAACCTTATGTAGTTAGTAATTGATGCTTACGATCCCATATTATTTTCTACCTCCATTTAAGAATGTGTACTCTACTTAAAGGTCTTACTCTTAAAAGGGACTAGAGCAGCAAAGATAGCATAGCACCTTTTCAAAATCAGAAGATTAGATAGATGATTTAAATGTGTTTATGAGCTTCTGAATTTGACACCTTATGCACAAATCTATAGAATTAGAAAAATCAATTGCTAGTGACCACTATTTATTTTTTTTACACAAAATATGCTTGGAACCTTCTACTTTTTTGGGGTAGTCAAGACTTTACAATGCCTGAATGGGAAATAAATTGAATGTTACAGCTGATTCTGCAACCAGATTGTTTCTTTGGGCTAAGTTATTCGTATATGAGTTTTTATTCTGAATATCCCAAGTGAATCGAAGGAACCCTTACTTTTTTAAGTTTAGCTCTCTTGATCTTTCTCAGAAAACTAGTACTGTTTTATTCATTTTTTCTTAAATTCTGAGAAATTTATTTGGTGTATACTGGGATTGACATTTAAGTTGTTAACAGATGGAGAATTAAACATGTCAGATAATGGAAATAAGATGCAGATACCAAAAAGATAATGGAATGGGGCTCCTTTTTTATTATTGATTGCAATACACCTTGCAATATGTTGTTTGTCATTAGTTGTCTAATAGCAAGTTGTGAATCTTTAAATGTATGTTGCAAATTGACCTGAGGAGAGCAAATGATACCAAAATTATGCTTACAAAAGTTAAGAGGTCGCTTTCTGATATGATGGTAAGCTGTAGAAAGTCTTTATTCATTTATAATCAATGATATTAGCTATTTACCCACTCTTATATGGTGAGAAGTTTGTCTGAATAGCTCTTTAAAAGGCATTGGGCTTCTATAGGTTAAAACGCTAAAACAATATAAATTATCTTATGCATAGAGTGGAAGACAATGATTCCTTCAATATTGTAGTAGGTTTTAGTTTTTTCAAGGAAATAAACTAGCTCGATAACATAAATGTCGAACTTGATAAACCTATAACGCTACGTTTTGTGTAAAACGGTGAGAGGGAGGTAAATAGCTGGGAACCTTGTGGGATGGTTTATGCACTTGTAATTGTATGGGCGTGCACACGCACTTGTTAATGTGCTCGTAAGGTTTTGAAATCCTATTTTTCTGATTCTATTATGATGCTTAGATCTTTCTGGTGGCAGTGTATTTAAAGTTTTTGTTGTATGATAGTTGCATTACTTTCCCTTCTTAAAAGCATAGCTTTAGAAGAGGATGTTGAGTAAAAGACAATTTAATTATCTCTTTACGTGATTTCGTCTATTTATCATGTAGGTTGCAGTACTAGCAATGGATGAGTCAGTATTAGATGTTGATCAGGTGAAAATCTTATTAAGTTTTTCACATTAATAATCACTACTAGATTAGCGTTTCTGATTTTTCTATAATATGTTGCTTTTGAAATGGATTGTCGGTATTTGTATTTGTTAACTCTGTTTCATGTTGAAGGCAAAGATTAAGTTCATTCTTCTAAATAGTCCATTATGTAATCTTTGCTGGATTTGGCATTACGGAGTTTTTGTTGTTATTTTTTTATAGATTAATGAAGTTGTATATTCGATTCTTTCTATTATATCTCTCTTGAGTATATTTATATTAAATATCTCAGTTCTTTATGAAGTTGATGAAAGTGCCACGGCATTGCACATGTGCCTGTAAATTACGCTCATACAGGGCCTGTACATGGTCAGGTACACTTTTATATTCTAATTCCATTTTTTGTTGAAAAGGAACCTTTTATGAGCTTGCATAAAAGGAAACCTTTTATTTTTTCGCAAACTATAAAATGATCATGTGAGCAATGAGAAAATATCTTGAAGTTACTGCTTTATTCTTTAAAATGTAGGACCTACAATCCCTTGAAGGTTTTTAACATGACATCAAATTTTGAAGAGTTAAGTAGTGAAAATTTAAAATTATTTTGTAGCGTTTGTCAAATCTTTAGATGTTTTTTATTTTTCGAACAGAATATTGTATTAGTAGAAAAAGTATTAATACTTTTAGATAATACTTATGGATGATACTTTTGGATAATATTTTGTGAAAATGAAATGATGTTTGAATGTCTTTTAATTTAGTAATGTATTAATTTTGAATGTTTAAATATGTATGTAAACAATATTGTAATATTGTGTAGGTTTTAAAAAAATGGGGTAATTTTGGACATGTGAAAAAAGTGGGGGTAAGTTAAAAGCAGGATTAGTTTAGCTTAAAACTTATTAGTTTTTTAATTTAAATAAACTGCTAGCTTATTTCAATAAATTATGTCAAACATTCTCTTAAAAATAAGTTATTTACTTATTTAAGCTATAACTCATAAGTTGTAATTTATAAGTTAAGCTAAACATGATCTTTATAATTCATGTCCAACAACAAGCTACATTCCTACACTCATCCAATTACTTGATGCCCACTTGAGTTTAAATTATATTTTCATTTAGCTTCCTCTCTAAGAAAATAAAAAAGAATGACATTAAACAACTAAAGAAAAATGGATATGCAACAATCATAATAGTTGGGATAATTTTTAGACCGACGAAGATGTAGAGTAAAATTTGATTGATCAAGTTATATGTGTATAGTTTAAGATTTTATTATATATCAAAATGATTTTACAATTATATCTTAATTAAGTTATGAATGATTGATACAATAATTAATTAAATAAATTTCGTACAAATCTTAATTGGGATAGGATTATTCTTGTAATTTTTAGTTAATCACTGTAGAGTTTATTACTCGAATTTCATCTATGAAAGAAATGTCGATGCGTTTTTCGACATTCTCTAATGTTTTTTTGACATTCTCTAATGTTTTTCGTTATTATTTTCGTATCTCCATATGAATAGTGTCTTCCGAAGAATAGAAAAGTTTTTAAACTGAAAATAAAGTGAGGTATTGTCAAAGGCAAACTTTTGTTTTTAGATATTCTCATAATATAGCATTGTGCCAACCTTGCACTGGCGGAACCAAAAGTGAATGCATTATTTATAGAAATGGAGAAGAAAACTGAAGATACTTAAAAGAACGAATATCATTTCCAGTTTGTTACTGTTGGCAGTAATGTAAAATACAGTCTATATGTATATGCGACTTTTTACAATTAGATAATTCACACGTCCGGTATATGTTTTTATTTAATCTATTATATCTTTAGCATGATGATTATTTTTTATTTTGTTACGTTTATGTGAATCAAACAAATATATTTATCATATCATATGATTTGTTTTTCAATTTATATGAGCAAGATCGATATAGTGTTATATTATTATTACTTTTATTTACTGACATATTATTATTCAACCAAATTATAGACATAATGCATGCTTCTAAAAAATTGTATATAGAAGAAATGCACTATATAAAAGTGACGTCATTAGAAATAAATATTTATTTCATGTTTTAAACTTTATCTTCCTTTTGTTTTGCATTGCAAATTTTTCCTAGCTGTATTTATGTATATAATATTTATACTAACATATAAAATATGACATAACTAAAGTTTATAAAAATATGTTAAAATTGTATTATATTTTAAATTATATAATTTAAATATTAGAGAGATAATTCACTTTTCTTATATATTAAAATAAATGAATACAAAGTTGTAGTTTTCTCTATAAATTTTTTAATAACTTAATACGACTCATTTAAAGTTATCAAATTAAAATTAACCAAAAAGATTATGTGTTAATTACTTTTTTCTGAATTAATTAAATAGGGAAATGGATTTAAAATTTTAATGCATACTTTAATCAATTTATTATAATTTTAAAAGTAACCATTTACTAAATCCATGCGTAATTAGAAGGTTATTTTAGATAATGTATCCATAATAAGTAGAAAAAATTGTTCAAAAATTATTATCATCTTCTCTCCATATTTAGTATACTAGTAAAATAACACGTGCGTTGCACGTGTAGTGACCTTTATCCGCTTCCGGTATATGAGCCACTCTGAAATACTGTTAGGCATCGAAGACGAAGCTCTCAGGACGTCTATCTCACCATGCTCCCCTACTCCTATAAAGGCCGGCAGAAGGAATGCTCTGCTCATCTTTCTTACGGCTCGTTACCGCAGTGCTCGTTCACCCTTTCGGCTTCTTCAGAAGCACATAAACCCTTCCATCTCCCAAGAGGACAATGCTCTCCTCCAGTCTAAGGTGACTAGGGAGGAAAGAAGAACGGTCATAAACCAGATCAAATCCCTCAAAGCGCCTGGCCCAAAAGATAGAGACAGACTGGATTTCAGGATTGGTTTATAGCATGACATGGATGGACAACTAATTAGATCTGGTACATCAATACATGTTCCTGTGTCCATTCCAATCCTGTCAAAAATCATGACTGTCAAATCTACATATATATTCAAGAAATGTATATTTTATTTAACATAAATTGACGTTTTCAAAATTATATTAATATCGGATATTTGTTTATTAATATTCAAACCCCTATATGACAAGTTTTCATGATAAGAATGAAACAAATATTGCTATAATTGTTACAATGCAATGTTCTTTGAACTTGATAACTTGATAATTAATGAAATGACAAATTTCTTGAATCTAGGCCGTCCAATTTTTTTAGACAGCCAAGATCGGGTTGAATTTAAAAAATAAAAAATAAAAAAATTTGTTTTTTTATTTTTATTTTTAATGAAATGTTTTTGGTTCGTCCAAAATGGACCACGAAAAACTCAACCGTCCTCTGTCATTCACGTAAGAATAATAAAATCTTATCAGAAATTGATGTATAAACTAAATATGAGTTAGAAATTGATGTACATATGAGATAGTGGAGTGAGGAGTGACGTATAATTTTAGCATTATAGTTTAGGTGGAAGGGTAGTTTCCAACATGGATTTTCATCAATGCAACAATGACAATTTTGTTGCCTTGAAAATTTTTGCAATTTGAACATGATGTTTATACTTTTAGTGACATAATTTAATTTATTTGAAGTTGGAATTGTGAAATTTCATTATAAGGTGAAGAGTAGAGAAAAGACGACTACCACTGTTTAATTACTTATGTTTAAAATCCAAAATCAACAAACGTAAATGGAAAGCTCAATTGAAAGAAACAAAAATTATGTTCAATATACAGTAAATATGATACAAACTATTGAGCAATGTCTAACGTTAAAATGTTACAGATGATATACAAAAAATAATGAAAATTCAATTAACATTAACGATTTTTTATTCTTGATACATAATAACTAAGATAATGATATTATTATCAAAAATAAATTCTTGATGCCCCTGAAGCAAGGCTTTCTGTATAGTACTATTTGAGTATTTCTTTCTCATGAGCTATTGTCTTACATTAAAGCTGCATTTTTGTTGAAGAAAGTTTGAGCTTGGATCCTTTTTCCAAGCCATTGGTACTTTCTTATTTAGTCTTCTTCCATTTTTCTTGCCTTCTTTGTAACAGCAAATACTTTTAGTAACCTTTTGTAATTAATGTCATTATAAAACATATTTTAATTAAATAAATTGCCTTAAAGTACAACATTTAACGGAATGAATTGTTTTATTTTTTTACCATCATCAATGAAACCTTTCTTTTCTTTATTAAGGTAACATTTCATTGTCTTTTTTGTCGATTAAATCAATTATTTTTTTCACTTAATTATATTTAATTAACCGTTTTAGTCTTCCTAGAAACAAAACGTTTTAGCAAAGAAGAAGCAATTAGTTGCAGCCCCCACTGTCGTATTTAGTTTAAATTATGCGCATATCAATGTATAAATTTATTCAATAGACTTGGAAAACTGTTTTGTAAAATTTTTCCAGGATAACCACTTTTAGAATAAGTAATTAATACATGATATGGTTGTAAAAATTAAGTTCTTAAGTATATTTATTATTGCATGATCTATTGTACTAATTTTTTACACCTAGAATGTGATTTGAAATGTAATTATAAGTTATAAGTGTTATTACTTGCATGCAAAGAAAGAGAAAACTCACAGATTTTGTAGTTAATCAAATAAAATGATGATTCGAACCTAGTGTGAAAACTGTCTCCTTAAAACGAATTTACCCCCTCACAGGTGCTCAAGGTGTTGAGTAATTGTCTCCCCAGATATGATGGATCTTTCATTCCTATAGAAGTAGCGCTCCAATCGATAGGAACCGGTGAACATAACTTTGTTTTGTAATTGCACACAACAGACCCAGATGCAATGTGTAAGAAAATTTTGTTGTGTATATTATGTTTTTGCAACAAGTGAGCACTATATATAGGTTGGTTCGTGGCCATTCGAACCAATATTTGGTTGCTTTCGATAATGTTTTGAAGAGATGTGAAAGATGAAAAGGTATAAACCAAACATCATGTCTTTCCAACAATTATAAAAAAAATTTGTGTAAACTCCAAGATTAACCATGTACCGTATCGTACCATGCTGAACCGACTAGCGGTGGCGTGATAACCTCTTGTTCAAATTTCTTATCTAAGTTAAGTCGGTAACTTTTGAGACAATTTTTTCATTCATTACCTAATATGGTTTTGACAATGTGTTATCTCACGTTACTATTCATAAGATGTATAACGTGTTTACACTCAGTCCCACTAATATCAAAGTATAGGTACCATTAGTTGAGTTCAATGTTGTCGAACTACCATTTTCTCCAACAATCCCTCACATGAATGAAAAATTGGCTTCCTCAAACATGCAAATGAAAATACAGACACTTGAGCGATTACAAATGAAAATTAATTGCATCGGGATAAGTAGTCATAGGCTTTGAACTTTCCCTAGTGAAGATGTATCACGATTACTTAGCTAATCAGTGGACATGATGCCTTGATCTGTCAGCTGTTTATATAATCCAAGACAATAGAAATCACACATTTATTCTTTGAACAGAGTTAGTTCTTACGTTTGTGTACGTTTTGGCCTTGAACGCCTTCTAGTTTCATGAGTGCTTTAGAGAATTCGGCCTACCAATTCTGATAGAAGCGGCCCCTTCACAATCACATAGGTAATTTCCATTAAGAGTATCCTGCAATACCCCATTTGTACAAATACAAACTATAAAAATCATTAAAAGCATAACTTATCATGTTTCTCGCGACAAATGTGCATTGTTTCATCATAGGAATGGGACAGAGTATTATTCTCCTCAGTGCATATTGAATCATACATAGCTCGATTGTACCTTTGAACTGAGATCTTGAGATATCCAGTCAACTAGGTAGGATTGTCATTATGTCGATTCTTGGTTACATAGGCCTTAGACCTATTTCCCTCAATGAACTTTTTACTTGCTCTCTTGTTAGCGGATCCGCAATATTGTCTTTTGACTTCACATAGTCAATGGAAATTATTCCACTCGAGAGCAAGTGTCTTACAGTATTGTGTCTTCGACATATATGTCAAGACTTACCGTTATACCTTATATTTTATGCCCTTCCAATTGTTGTTTGACTGTCGCAATGTATGCTTATTGTAAGCACAGGCTTAGGCGAATTAGGAATATCCTCCAAAAAAATTCTAAGCCATTCAGCTTCTTCTCCAGCTTTATCCAAAACTATAAATTCAGATTCCATCTTAAATCATGCAATGCAAGTCTATTTGGAGGACTTCCAAGACGTTGTAGTACCTCCAAAGGTAAAAACATATCCACTTGTGGATTTTGAATCCTTAGTATTTGATATCCAGTTTGCATCACTATAACCTTTCAGTACTGATGGATATCTTGTATAGTGCTTATTATGACCTTCCAATGATTTTTACCTGGATTGCTTGTATAACGACTTTACTTACTTATTGCGTAAGCTATGTCTGTTCTCGTACAGTTTATAACGTACATCAAACAAACGATTATACGAGCATATTCCAATTGTGATATGCTATCACTAGTGTTTGGAGAAAGAGCTAGACTTACATCTACTGGTGTCTTCATTGGAATTATATTATATTTCTTGAACTTATCAAGTAATTTCTCAATGTAATGTGTTTGAGATAATATGAATCCATCATATGTTCTAGAAATCTTGATTCCTAAAATAAAATTTGCGACACTCATGTCCTTCATCTCAAATCTACTAGTTAATAATTGTTTGGTAGTTTTTATAACATTGATATTACTACCAATAATTAGCATATCATCAACATATAGACAAACAATAACATACCATGCTTGAGTGTTTTTAAAGTATACACATTTGGCACACTCATTAAGTTTAAACCTATTTGACACCATCACTTTGTCAAATTTATCGTGCCATTATTTTGGTGCTTGTTTCAATCCATAGATAGACTTAATTAGTCTACAGAATTTTCTCTCTTGTCTGGGAACGAGGAATCCTTCTGGTTATTTCATGTATATTTCTTCATCTAATTCACCATTTAAGAAAGCAGTCTTAACATACATTTGATGTATTTCTAAACCGTTGAATGCTGCAATGGCAATTAACATACGAATGGAAGTAGTTCTCGTAACTGGTGAATAAGTATCAAAATAATCCAAGCCTTCTTGTTGCTTGTAGCCTTTAGCCAAAAGTCTTTCTTTGTACTTATCGATTGATCCATCTACCTTCATTTTCTTTTTGAAAATCCACTTACACCCTAACGGTTTATTTTCCTATGGAAGTTCAACCAGTTCTTAGGTGTGAGTTTACATGATGGATTCAATTTTATCATTAATAGCTTCTTTCTAATATGAAGCTTCAGGATATTCCATTGCCTCTGTTAAACTTTGAGGTTCATTTTCTAACAAAAACAGTTAGAAAATCATGCCCAAATGACTTGGTGGTCTTTATCCTTTTACTACGTCTAGGCCCTTCCTCATTTATAGAACCTTGATTGTTATTAGATGTAGTATCACGAGATCTCTTTAGTGAACTTGGTTCACTTGGTATGTTATATGGAAATATATTCTCAAAGAATGAGACATTGCTAGATTCTATTATTGTGTTAGCATGCACATCTGGAATCTCAAATTTATGAACAAGAAACCTATACGCACTACTGTTATGTGCATAGCCAATGAACACACAACAATGGTTTTAGGTCCTATCTTAACCTGTTTAGATTTAGGAATGGCGATCTTAGTTAAGCACCCCCACACTTTAAAATATTTAAAAGTAGGAGGTCGACCCTTCCATACTTCCTATGGAATTATGTGGGTCTTCTTATGAGGGATTCTGTTGAGAATGTAATTTGCAGAAAGAAAAATCCTGAACTTACTAACATTGCATTCGTAATTTCTTTCAAAGTTTGGTTTTTTCGCTCAGCAACGCCATTAAACTATGGTGAGTAAGGAGCAGTAGTGTGGTGAATGATTCCATGTTCTGAGCAAAAGTACTTAAAAGGTGAATCATACTCACCACTTCTATCGCTTCTTAACACATTAATCATTTTGCTATGTTGATTCCCAACTTCAGTTTTATAGTGTTTAAACACTTCAACTTCCTCATATCTGCTTCTTAGCAAGTACACATAACAATATCGAGTACAATCATCTATAAAAGTGATAAAATACTTTTTACCACCTCTAGTTTGTATATATTTCAAATCACAAATATCACTGTGAAATAATTCTAGAGGTTAGGTAGTTCATGCTATTGATTTAAAAGATATTCTTATCATCTTTGATTCCACGCATATCTCACATTTATGATTACCATTAATTTCAAGCTTAGGTACTAAGTCTAAATTGATTAACCTATTTAACATTTTATAACTTACATGGCCAAGCCTAGCATGCCATAAGTTAGAGGACTCAACCATATAAGCAAAAGAAGAAATATTATTATTGTTAAAATGCTACAGTACAACAATTATTACATTTAATTTAAAAAGCCCATTACACAAATATCCCTTCCCCACATACATATCATTCTTAGTGAGGATTAATTTATCAGATACAAAGACAAACTTAAAACCATTTTTGCTCAAAAAGATCCACACACTAAGTTTTTTTTTAATATATGGCACATAAAGAACGTTATGGAGAGTGATTTCTTTGCCAAATGTCATTTTAAGTACCACATTTCCTTGTCCTTCAATCTTTGAGCTTGAAGAGTTTCCCATCTACAAATGTTCTCTGCTTTTTCTTGCGTGTACGTAGAAAACATTTCCTTGTTAGCAAAAATATGACGAGTAGCTCCAGTGTCTACCCATCTATCCTTAGTATTTGCAACAAGATTGCATTTAGAAACCATAGAAGAAAGGTCAATGTCGGATACGCCGTTTGAAATATTGTCAATTTCAGTGTTGGGTTGAGCATTCTTTTTCTTGAAGTTCTTAAGCTTTCGACACTCCTTCGAGTGGTGTCCTTGTCTTCATAGTTGTAGCACTTGCATTTGAACTTCTTTTCGTTGTTGTGTCCTTGACTTGTACCAACATTCGAAATCTTTCTCTTTTTGTTTGGTCTTTGTCCATCCTCCACTATATTGATTTTTGATACCATGAGGTGGCTCCCACTTTTATTTTCAAACTTTCGATTGTCTTCTTCAATTCTCAAATGGACTATTAACTCTTCAAGTTTTATATCTTTACGTTTGTGCTTGAGATAATTTTTGAAATCTTTCCAAGACGGCGGTAATTTTTCAATTATTGCTGCTACTTGAAAAAATTTGCTAAGAGACATATTCTCAGCATGTATTTCATGCAAAATGACTTGAAGCTCTTGAACTTGGCTAATTACAGTCTTTGAATCGATCATGTTGTATTCTAAAAATTGACCGACAATATACTTTTTTGCACCAACATCTTCAGTTTTATACTTCTTGTCCAAAGACTCCCAAACTTCTTTCGCCGACTTTACCACACTGTAGACATTATACAGTGTATTTTCAAGTCCGTTGAGTATATAATTTTACAGAGAAAGTCAGAATGCTTCCAAGCATCCACAGCATCAACTTTCTCTTTGCTAGTTTCTCATTCTTCAGGAACCTTTTCAGTGAGAAACTTAGCCAAATTCAAAGTGATGAGATAAAACAACATTTTCTGTTGTCATCGTTTAAAATCTACACCGCTGAATTTTTCTGATTTTTTCTCATGTTTTACACCAATAGTAGGGACAAAGATATGATTGCTAGATGTAACCATTTCTGTTACGAAATAAAATAATTTTTAGAATATTATATGAAACACGCAAATTAGATAATTTTTCAAAACCGTGAATACTTTACACTTGCAAACAAAAACTTGAGAAAAACAGTACCAGATTTATAAAATTTATGCGGTATAATTGAAATTAAAAACAGTTGATAAAGAAAACAGTGTAAATATAACTAATCGTGCCTAAAGATGCACTGGAGTGAATGAAACAAAATTGATATACGATATAATCAAACGAAAAGCACACAAATCTATTCAAATATAATCAAACGTTGCGGAAACAAATCTAAAGCACCAAAACCCACCAACTAAAATAGAACTCAGTGCTGTACAATTGGCAGTGTATAAACGAAGCAACAAAATTGTGTAAACCACTTGATACAGAAAACAAAAAAGTGAAATTTTGTCCCAAATATTATAGCATATAATTAATGCAAGCAGTAAAGAAAATAACTACAAAATGATAACTATGAATGGAAAACAAATAAATTGATCCAAAATTCTATGATGGTGCAGAATTGCGAAGAGAATATATACTGTCTAATGGAAAAATTAAACCGAAATAGAAAAAATTCCACAGCACTGCAGACTTATTAGTTTGTCTTAAGATTGTTCGAATTAATTATCAATAGACATGAAAAATTGCAAGCAGATTATATAATAAATTAGTCTTAAGATTGTCTTAAGATTTTGTAGTTAAACAAATAAAATGATGATCTGAACTCAGTACGAAATCTATCTCCTTAAAACAAATTTACCCCGTCACAGATGCTCAAGGTGTTGAGTAATCATCTCTCATGATAGGACGGATCTTTCGTTCCAACAGAAAGGAGCACTCCAATCGATAGGAACTAACTTTATCTTATAATTGCACACAACAGAACCAAATGCAATGTGTAGGAAAATTTTGTTGTGTATGTTATATTTTTGCAACAAGTAACCACTATATATAGGCTGCTTCGTGGCCATTTGAACCAACATTTGGTTACTTTTGGCAATGTTATGAAGAGATGTGAAAGATGAAAAGGTATAAGTCAAACATCATGTCTTTCCAACAGTTATAAGAAAATTTGTCGAAACTCCAAGATTAACCGTGTACCGTATCGTAGCATGCCAAACCGACTAGCGGTGGCGGGATAACCTCTTGTTGAAATTTCTTATCTACATTAAGTCGGTAACTTTTAAGACAATTTTTTCATTAATTACCTAATGGTTTTGGCAACGTGTTATCTCACGTTATTTTTCATAAGATATATAACGTGTTTACACTCGGTCCCACTAATATTAGAGTATAAGTACCATTAGCTGAGTTCAAAGTTGTGAAACTATCATTTTCTTCAACAATAAGTACTATATCATATTTGTGTTTTATTTAAGTTCTTAAATATATTAAGATTGTAGAAGACACGTTATTGTCTTGTCTTTGTTTACACATAAACATGTTAAAAATGTGATTTTGAATATAATTGTATATTAGAAGTACTATATTATATGCAAAGGTCCGGTCGATGGGAAAGAATCCATGTTCAAGTCTTATTACCGAGTGCGAGCTGCTTTCTGTAAAAGGTTCGATTACGGGAAGGAAATAGAGGTCACAAGGTAAGGGACCGCCTTCCTTTTATGCTTCCCTACGTGGAAAATTATATACAAAGTTGGTTCTGAAATGATTATCAATTCATAATGCAGTTAATGTTATTATGTAAAGTCATTTAAAGGCTAACATTACTTAATGCAAGCTTAATAGAGGATAATTGTGATACGAAATAAATGTAGTTAAGGATGATATGATATAATGATATTTTAGTTAGGACAAATATGTCCAACAAATATTTTTTAGACATGTAAGTTTTTAGATATAGTAGGATATGATAGGATTATTTTAGAAATTGATATAGATATAAAGTATTTAGGCAAGCCATTAAGAACAAGATGATGTGGAAGAATCTTGATATCAGACCTAACAATTGCAGGAGAGAACAAGAAGGGCTTTTGTGGAATCTGCAAACAATTGTAGTTTTCCTTCTAACATTTCCACCGCCTTAATGAGTCATCGATGGCCGATCAGACGGGTTAGTCTGTATACACCATAAACTCAACTCACTAATATCATCTTCGTTGAGAACCTTAACTGCTGCAGCTGATGAGTTATTATGTAGTTTCCCTTCGTATACAATTCTCAACCCACCATGGCCAAGCTTATCTTTGAACGAGTTCGTCATTTTCTTATATCCAGTAGGGGCTAGAGATCCATGATTCCTTAATAACTCCTCAATATTAGTTGTTCACTTTGATTCTTTGCTTCTATGTTTGTTCTAGAAATACTGAGAACATTATAATGCATGCAACTACACCAAATGAAAGGCCTGTAATAAGTACACATTTGGAAAGACAGGTAAAAGTAGTAGAGGAAGAAGTTGAAGTGAATATCGTTTCATACTGATCAATGTGCCAATTGTCAAGTTACCCACACCGGTTATAGAAAGTGACTGATTGAAAGTTTATACAAAGCGTTATCTCTCAAATTAGATTTTGAGATTTTGAGATTGAGAAGGCGCAACACCATCTAATATTAGTATTATAGCCAATTTCAGGTTTACCAACAAGTCTTTAGCCCAATCCGGATAAAATGAGTTATTGGTGATCGGTGAACATTAATGAGATGAGTCAGATTATGCCAAAAATAGGAAAAATTTCGACGACACCCCTTTTAGTTTGTCTAAATGACACAGATACTCCTCTAGTTTAATAAATGACAAATAAGTCAATTTTGTTAAAAAACTGTTAGCTTAGATCTGAAAAGATAAAATATTATTCTATAACAAATCTGATCCAACAATTTTCTAACTCGAAACATAGGTCGATTGGATTTTTTTGGGTTTACGTGAATTCTAGTCTGGACATTAGAAGAAATTGATTTTGACATCTTCATAATTTAGAATAAAATAAAGGATAATTTTGATATTACTTATTATTTAAACGATGTTAGTTTAAATTTAATGGTTCTAGGTTTTATTGTCATTGAAATTTGACATGGATGAAGATCTGTATCTTTCTTCAAGATAGAGGGATGATATGTGTATTTAAGAAAACTATCTTTTTAGCTGTTGAAAGAAGGGAGTTATGGAGGGAAGCTAGGGACTTCTGATAGAGAAGCTTCTGTTAGAATAATAAAGTCTTGGTCATTTAAATTGATGAGAAAATTTAAGGCGACTAGTCAAATACAGGATACATGGTATTTTACCAAAGACATGTCTACTATTGATCATCTCACTACACATCACATAAGATGAAAATTTTACAAAGTGGGTCCTAACTAAAAATTTGTCCAAAATTGATCTATGAAAATGGTGTACAAAACACCCATTTTCCAACAATTTTCCACATGAATAAAAATTGACGACCAATGATACGTCATATATAGTGAGATAGAATTCTACATTCTAAAACCTGCATAGGATAAGTAGGTTTTATCCTTTAAACCTTCTCTTGTGTAAGTATGTTTGACCTGTAAACGATGACATATGACACACATGAGTCATCCCTGACACAGTTCAGTTCTCATGATTATGTTGGTTTTGGCCATGAACATCATCCTAGTTCTGCAAGACTTTCTAAAGAATTGTGCCTTTTCTATAGAAACAGCTCCACTTCACTCTCACATATGTGACCTCTTAATTTAAGAGTAAACTCACATTACTCCGCTCAGATCGCACAGTTTTTTACGCATAAGAATCATTAAAATCTCAACTTAACTTGATCTCAACGGGTATTACTATTTTCATCATTGAAATGGATAGGGAAAATTCCCACAATGATCCGGCTAAGTTTATACAATTAGGTTGTCCATTTGAACCTAGATCTTGGGATCTCTAGACAACTAGGTTGGGTTTTCTTTATATCAACTTATTTTTACATGAGCTTTAGTCTCATTCTCATCGATGACTTTCAACTAACTCTTTATTTCACCATTTTAGTTAACGGATCCGCAATGTTATCCTTTGACTTTAGATAATCAAGAGTGATAACTCATGTCAATAGTAGTTGTTTAATGATATTATGTTTACGACGAATATGTCTAGACTTACCATTACACATATTTCTTGTGCCTTTCCAATAGCAATTTGACTATCATAGTGTATGCAGATTGGTGACACAGGCTTTGTCCATATAAGAATATCCTCTAGGAAGTGGTGTAGCCACTCAGCCTACTCCCCAAATTTGTCCAAAGTTATAAGCTCAAATTCCATAGTGGATCTAGCTATAACAATTTGTTTTGAGGATTTTCATACTACGATAGTACCTCCTAGTGTGAAAATATACCCACTAGTAGACTTCTAATCTTTCTTATCAGATATCCAATTTGTATCAGTATTTTCTCATAGGACCGTTGGATATTTTGGATAGTGTAGTCCATAACTCTGAGTATACCGTAAGTACCTCAATATTCTTACAATGGCTTTCTAATGTTCAACTTCAGGATAACTCGTGAATCAACTTAGTTTACTTACTGTATAGGCTCAGGTCTTGTACAGCTCATCAAGTACATCAGACTGCCTATCACGCTAGAGTATTCTACTTGAGAGATACTCTCACATTTGTTCTTGAAAAAATGTACACTTTTATCCATCGGTGTTTTTTATTCACCAGTGTCATCTTTGTTAAATTTTCCAAGAATAAAATCTACATAATGAGACCGACTTAAAATAAGTCCATCTGGTGTTCTTTTAATTTTTATTCTCAATATAACATCAATAAGTCTCATGTCCTTTATATCAAATCTATATTTTAACATGTCTTTCATAGATTTGATCATCTGATCATTACTCTCAATGATAAGCATGTCATCAACATACAAGCATACAATGGGATATCCATTTTCTGTATCTTTAACATAGATACATTTATCACATTAATTGATTTTGAATCCAATTGACATCATGTGACTGTCAAATTTCTCATGCATTGTTTTGGTGTTTGTTTCAAACCATACAATGATTTAATAAATTTACAAACTTTCTTTCCTTGCCCAAGAGCGGAAAACCCTCTTGTTTCGTGTAGATTTCTTCCTTTAAATCTATATTTAGAAAGATTGTTTTCACATCCATTTGATGTACTTCAAGATTTCGTAGAGCTGCAATTGCAAGTACCATCCTAATGGCATTTATTCTCGACACCGAAGAATATGTATCAAAATAATTCAAACTTTCCTTTTGTCTGTAGTCATTAATTACAAGTATATCCTTATATTTATCAATTGATCCATCAACTTTCTTTTTTCGTTTGAAAATCCATTTGGAACCCAAAGGTTTATAACCGGATGGAAGATCCACTAGTTCCCAAGTATGATTTTACAAAATAGAATCAATTTCACTCTTAATGGTATCTTCTAAAAAAGGACCTTCATTGGAGTTTACAGCTTCATTGAAAGTTCTTGGTTCATTTTCAATCAGATAGCTTAAAAAATCAGGACCAAAAGACTTTTCTATCCTAAGTATTTTACTCATTCTAGGTTCTACATCGACTTCTTGATCTTGGTCCTGGCTATCTTCTTCATCAATAGTCTCGAGAAGTCTTTTTGAAGAGCTTGACACTTCCTTAGATTTGTAAGGAAATATATGTTCAAAGAATGATGCATTCCTAGACTCCATTATCGTGTTCTTGTGAATCTTAGGATTGCTAGATTCGTACACAAGAATTTGATACACACTACTGTTATTTGCATAACCAATGAAAATGCAATCGAATATTTTTGGTCCTATCCTCACCTTTTTGGTTGTAGGTACCATCACTTTAGCAAGGCATTCCCACATTTGTAACTATCTATATGAAGGTTTTTTACCTTTCCATAACTAATGGGATCTTATCCTATTTCTTTTTGGGTAACTTATTCAAAAGATAGTTAGCCATCAAAACAGCTTCTCCCCACAAGTTCTGAGGTAATTCAGAACTGATTAACAATGCATTCATTATTTCTTTTAAGGTACGGTTTTTGTGCTCAACAACACCATTGGACAGAGGTGAATAACGTGATGTGGTTTCATGTATAATCTCATGTTAAGCACAAATCTCAAAAACGGTGATTCATACTTACCACCTCGATCACTTCTTAGTACCTTAATTTTTTTATTCAGTTGATTCTCATCTTCATTTTTATAGAGAATGAATTTCTCTATAGATTCATCCATGCTCTTTAGCAAATATACATAACATTTTTTGTGCTATCATAAAAAAAGTGGCCTCGAGATGGCTTTGTTTTTATCCCCCTAAGGAAGGTTTCGAGCTGTACCAATATCAAGGTCGAACTTCTTAAGAAGATAGCTATCTTCTTGACCGAACCCTAAGGCAGCATATTCTAAATCAAGTCATGGAATCCTAAATAATGAGTTACACTCACAAAGTCACAATTAAACTTTGAGTGGATAATTGTGACTAGACCAAATAAGCGATACATTATTATTAAAAGAGTAAATATGAGATATTTTGAGTTTTAATTAATAAGAATGATAATGTCTCATAGACAGTCTAAAATTAATCTGACCAACGCTAAAGCGGCACATTAATTGTTAAGTTGTCTTATCGTGGATTAGTAAATATAAAATTTATATTTTTAATATGTTGCATTCATGCATTACCTTTACTTTCTGATATTTTTTTATATTTATTTCAATTATATTGAATTATGTAGGTTTTATTTTTCAGTTATTATCATTTCTATCATGGGTAATCCTATTACTATTTTACTTGCACTTGAGAAATCAAATGGTGATAATTTCATAAGATGGAAGTCAAATTTAGACTTGAAGTAAAAACCACAAATTTGTTCTTACTGAGGAATGTCCTGAACAGTCTGCTGCCAATGCCCCTAAGAATGTTAGGGATAACTTTGATACTTGGATTCAATCAAACAATAAACCTAAGTGCTACATGTTTGTGAGCCTGAATGATGTTCTAAGAATCAAGCATGAAAACATGCAAATTGCCTATGAGATTATGGAATCTTTACAGGTGATGTTTGAGCAGCAGTCTGATCAAAGTCATCATGAGCCTATTATGAGCTACATGAAAACCAAGATGAAGAAAGGTACTTCTGTGCGTGAACATATTTTGAACATGATCAATATAATGCATGAGGCAGAAGTACATGGGGCTACCATAAATGAGCGAACTCAAGTCAGCAGTATACTTAAATTGGTCACACCTGCTTTTCTTCGTTCACCACCAACTATGTTATGAACAAGTTAAAATTCAACATGGCCCAATTTTTGAATGAACTGCAGATTTTTGAGTCACTCAATAAGAGTATGATCAAAGTGGGCGAGTCAGATGTTGTTGAGCGAAAACCTTCTTCCAATGTTATTAAGAACATCAAAAGGAATAAGAATAATGGCAAGGACAAGTGTAAGAACAAAAGAGTAAAGAAAGCCAAGACATCACCGAAAGCCAAGAAGAATAAGAAAGACAGCAAGCCATCCTGGAAAGAATGCCAAAAAGTCACCCAAGGCCAAGATGAACAAAGGCGACATCAAACCCAAGGGAAATTGTGTGGAGTTCAAAGTCAGAGGAAGAAAACTGTAGTAAGTATCTCTCCGAGCTGAAAAAAAAAACAGAAATGTGATTTACTTGTACTTGAAGCCTGTTAGTGGAATATGATTCGTCATCTTGAATATTGGATTTAGGAGCCACTAATCGTGTATGTTCTTCTTTGCAGATGCTTGATTCGACAAGAGAGTTTGCTGATGGTAAGGTGATAATGAGAGTTGGCAATGATGTGCTCTGTTAGCGAAAGCGTTGAACAATGTTTATTTTATTCGTCAATTTTTAAGAAAATTTATTTCTCTTTTGTTACTACATGAACAAACTTTTGAAGTTTCTTTTATTAATAATGAGTTAATCATTTCAAAGAATGGATTCAATATTTTTTATGCTAAAGTTTTGAATAGACTGTATGTGTTTAAACTAACTAAACATGTATTAAATAATTCTGAATTGTTTAAAGTAGCAAATCATAATAGTAACAAATGATAAATAGTTTCTTATAATGATGATGATACGTATCTATGGCATCTTAGGTTGGGACATTTTAATATAGATAGATTAAACAGGTTAAGAAAGCATGGTGTTTTGAGAGAATCAAAAGTTAAGACTCTTCTTGTTTATGAATCTTGTCTAGAGAAAAAATTGACCAAGACACTTTTCATAGGAAAGGGCCAAAAAGCCATGAAACTATTTGAGCTAGTACCTAGTGATGTCTTTGGATCTATCAATGTACAAGCTAGAGGTGGATATGAGTATTTGTCACTTTTATTGACTATTACTCTAGATATGGTTATAATTACATAATGCAAAGAAAGTCTGAAACTTTTGAAAAGTTTTAAAGACTTCAAAGCTTTAAAGACTTCAAAGCTGAAGCTAAAAGTAATTAGGTAAATCATTGAAAACATTCCGATCAAATCGATGTGGTGAATACTTGGATTTAGAATTCGAGGATTACAGGGTGAAGTATGGCAGTTTATCCTAACTCACAACACTTGGAACATCACAGGAAAATGGTGTTTCATAAAATAGAAACCGAACTATTAGATCTAGTCAGGTCTATGTTAAACTACTCATCATTGTTGGGGGTATGCCCTCAAAACATGTATATTGATATTTTGATATGAAATTTAATGAGGATTACATTTTTCTTATAATTGTTCTATTAAATTATTGTTGAATAATTTACATAAATATATGAAAATTCTATATTCATTAATGAGACTATGATATTGTATTAGTAAGAGAGGATGAAGATCATAGATGATGAATAAAATTGTCAGCAACATATTAAAGTATGTAATCTTCAATGAATGGTTGCTAATATGGTTCACTAAGTATTATGAATGCGTCTGATCTAGATACGAATCATTGATGTGGATAAATATCTTAGTGAAGGTACTTTATATAATGAGTTTATAAATGACTGAACCGATGCAAATTAATATATTTATCAACGTGCCGTTTATCATAAAGATTTAATTCACAACAATTCGACGATCATATGTAGATAAGTCTGAATTCTGAGTACTCATGAACTCCTATACATGTTTACTGGATCTTTTAATTCAGTCGTTAAGGTTTGTTTGTAAAACACGCAAATGAATTTCATTTTGGAGATTTTGTGATATGAATTGCTGGAAATATGATCTTACAATATTTGGAATCCAAGCAATCCTAACGGATCGTATATTGATTCTCTTAAGTGTTAATTCTGGAATTGAATGGTTATTGAGCTCAAATTTATAATAAGACTATAAATTAGTCATTCACTAGTAAATTAATGGTATTTAATGATCAAGAGCTTATTAGAAGGGCAAAACAATAACTTTGACCAGTTCTAATTTATGAACTAATAATTGGATGACATAATTACATGAATTAATTATATCAGTGGACTACATCAGATACTCTGTAAATACATTCTATAATCACTAAGAGTTCAATTCCATATTTATAGTGGAGTAATAATAGAATTAATAAATAAGATTATTTAATTAATAACCTAGTTTATTGGAGCTTAGGATTATAGGTCCATTATCCCCAAGTCACCTCTATATTACACAATCTAGGTTGTGAATATTTCAAGGCGTGAGAAAATGACTGACTTGTAAATAAATTTTTATTCTGAGGCAAGTATATAATTATGTGTGATTAATTAGTTGGATTATTTATATATATAATTTTCAAAATCATATATATAAATAATCATCAATAATGGAGATAAAATATCTAATTTGTGTAATTAGATAATTAAATTATTAGATAATAATTTGATAATCTAAATCTGTTGTTTGTAAAATAACATATAAATTTAGATGATAGGGATTATTAGATATGTGAAATTTGAATAACTAATTTCTAGATATTTTCTGTTAAAATAAATATTTAATTTACAGTAATTACCACGTGTCGATCAATGATTGAGAATCATAGATCACCATGGACTGTTGTAGTGCCACATGGCACTATAACAGTAGACGTGTAACACTGCAGCGCCACACAACACTGTAATGTGACGTCACAGTTGTGCACCATTATACAGTGAGTCCCACTGTATTGAGCAATTTGAATTTAAATATTAATTTTTAATTATCTTTAAATATCTGATACATCATTATCTAGAATAAGATGCATATTTTATTCAAATGGTCTGAGTTGATAGATGAGTTGATCCGTGAACACAATTACTCAGAATGGTTTTTCTCTGCTATTAATAGTTAATCAAATCTCTAAAAGAATAATCATTACGTTCTTTTAGAGAATCGTCACAAAATTCATTCTCAGTAAATCTCTAGATCTCATGTGTTGAGAAATTCTAGAGACAGAAAAATGTCTTATAATATTCTACGTGCCCACAAACTTCCTAGTGCGTTGAGTATTGACTTGGAAGATCTTAGTTTGGATCTCGAAGTCTACTGATTGTTAGAATGGTTTGTGGGAGGGATGATCAATCGGTTTTCTAAGGACACTTGATTAAGACTACATGAGCTATATGATTCATAATTGTATGCTGTAGATTTAATATATAAATATATAATGGATCCTGATTGATTGAAAAAAATTTTCAATAAAAGCTATTTTTGTTATCATGGTGTTGCGCAATTTTTGTTTTATTAAAATATTTTTATTTTTATTAAAAGTTTATTTTTTTTGAAATGGCGACGGGCCACGCGTTTCCGCCTTGCACGCATTGTGACGATCAACAAGTGGAATCAGAGCTGTCTTTATATATTTATATGTTAAATGCTATGTAGGTTTTCTTGCATTATTCATATAATATGAGATCGTATGAATGAATGAATGGTCATATATTTTTTAATGTATGAAAATCAATGGATCGTTAATTATATGGTGATTATTAGGTTAGACTTTATTCTTAAATCTTTCCTTAGATCTTGCGTAAGCCCATTTAGGGCGTAGTAATTTTTATAATTTTATTTTGAATATTTATTTTAATTATTTCGATCGCGAGAAGATGAAGAACGTACGTGACAAACGATGGAGAGAAAAGAAAATAAATAGGAAATTTTTTAGAATTCTGGCGCCGACACCAGACATTAGATTTTTGGCGCTGGTGCCGCCGATTTTTATAAACCGGCAATGTGGCCAGAATTTATTGTTCCAGCGACATCATTAGAAATCGGTGTCGACAACGGCCGGCTGTGGTCGGTGTCCGGTGGCAAAAAATCCTATGGTGGGTGGTGGTCGGTGGCAACTGTTATCATATTAGGGAAGTTTCACAGAAATCATGATACTATCTAACCCTATCATTGCAGATTTCGATGATAACCCTAAATCTATCAATTCTCTTTTTAAATTTTGAAATTAATGTAATTTTTAAATTAACTTTTAATTTTGAAGATTATGAAAGTTAGAAATTAATAAGTTGATTGGTTTTGACCTAAGTTTGACCAAATCAAATAAAATTTATTTGACTAAATCAAAGTCAACTATTTTTAAATGGATAATTATAGAAATTAATTTTAATTAAGAAAAATAGTTTTTTCCTAATTAAATAGGATATTTTTCGAAGTTTGAAGATTATGAAGATGTATTTCAAGAGGAGAAGATAATATTTGAGAAATATGTATTCTTGAAGTCCGCTTTATAATTTTATTTCTTTATTTCAAGTGTAATTTAGATATAGCCAATAGTCACTCGATCCATTATTATTTTATTTAATTGTTAAATAATTATTTTAATTGTTATGTTTGATAACATGTTCATGCATTAGTCGATCACATGCCATACGTAAAAATCTCACACGGTTTTATTTGATCATGCATCTAATCAGTAGAAATATGATTTATTAGGATCGTCATAATATGTTTATATGTATTGTTTTTGAAAATCAATTTCATGTAAACTACTAGGTTTTAATTAGTTAAAACTAGGTAATTACACCACACTAAGGGGTCACTTGGTATATGGTGATATCAGGTAATATGCCCGGAAAGTGATGGCAAGAATGAGATTGCTTTGTTTGGTTCAAATTTTTTGGGTGCTTCAATATTCCTAGAATGTGAAGATACCCTCCATTAAGGGTATCTTGATATCCCTCTAAATCGAGGGTTATATCCATTCCTGGTGCTCTGCTCGAGTCTGCCTTCTCCCTCTCCCTCTCACTCACGAGCAGCGACCCATGTAAGCTCTCCCTCACGAAGGCTTCTCGTTCTGTTCGCGTATGCCTTCTCCATCTCCCTCTCCCTCTCACTCACGAGCAGCGACCCATGTAAGCTCTCCCTCACGAAGGCTTCTCGTTCTGTTCGCGTTTGCCTTCTCCTTCTCCCTCTCCCTCTCACTCACAAGCAACCCCATGGTAAGCTCTCTCTCTCTCTCTCTCTCTCTCTCTCTCTATGTCTCTCTCTTTCTCTCTATATGTGTGCCCTTATGTGTTCTGCCCTTCTCCCTCTTCTCCATTTTTTGTACAGGCCAAAAACTCGAAGCGAGTTTTTACAGAGCTTCATGAGAAACGTTCTTCTTCTCCTCTCCACTTTTTCTATTTAGACCTAGTTAATTTCTAAAATTAGAATTGATTTTCAATAGATCTAGGACTGCAAATGGGTGGCTTTCAAAAACGAGTAAAATTGTCCTCAATGAAAAAGATATAGGAGAGAGCTCTTTCAGTCAATGTGAGGTTTGATTTTTTCATTCCAGATGAATAAAATCGATCTTGAGGATTGAGCAATAAATTTGTATTGACAGTCAGAAGAAGTTTCTCTCTTAGGTGTTGGAATTCTAGGAAGATTCTATATATATTTTGTTTCGTATCAAATTGTTATAAGTTGGTTGAAGATGTTGCTATATTATAGAAGTTGTAGCTCGATTTGATGAATATGGTTTATTTTTGTTGTGATGATATATGTGTGTGTATGCTTATTGCTTTCATATGCTATGGTTTCATGCGAAAGATGAACCTTCCAAAATTTTATGTGCAAGCTAAGGGAGAGGGAGATGGACTGAGCTGAGGGACAGGGAGAGGGACTGAGTTGAGGGACAGGGAGAGGGACTAAGCTGAGGGATAAGAAGAGGGACTGAGTTGAGGGAGAGGGATTGAGATTAGGGAGAGGTAGAGGCGAGAGGGACTGCTACTGAGGGAGAGGGTCTGATCTGAGGGAGAGGGACTAGGCTGAGGGAGAGGGAGAGACAAGAGGCAGTCTGAGCTGAGGGAGAGGGAGGGGGTCTGATCTGAGGGAGAGGGACTAGGCTGAGGGAGAGGGAAAGGTAGGGCTCATGACCCGTGAGCTGAGGGAGAGGGAGAGTCGAGAGGACTGGAGGCGAGATGCGAGAGGGAGGAAGAAACTGTATCAGGACACTAAATTTACATAGAATGATGTTTGCAAATGACTTAGCTTGTTTTGAAAGCACGCGAATGGACAAAAGAACATTTACCATTTTATGTCAACTTCTTAAGACAATTGGTCAATTAAGGGGAACTAGAAGTATAGATGTAGAAAAAATGATTGTTATCTTCTTACATATAATTGTGCATGACACCTTTATAACACTTTCATCATTTATAACACTTTTTTCATTTAACTCACCCCGACATATTATTTTCTTAACTGTATATGACCATAATCAGTTGTCCCAATAATATGATATTACTATTTATGTGATGCTGGATATACCAATGGTGAAGGTTTCTTGGCACCATACAGATGTCAATGATACCATTTGAATGATTGGAGGGGAGAACATCAATCTACTCCTGAAGAATTCTTGAGCATGAGGCATTCATCGGCAAGAAATGTTATTGAAAGGGCGTTCGTGTTTTTAAGGGTTGTTGGGCAATACTTAGAGATAATTCTTATTACCCCGTTAAAATTCAATGTAGGGCCATTACAACATGTTGCATTCTTCATAATTTGAGTTTACGTGAAATGTCTAAGGATACTTTTGAGTTACAAAATGACTATGTTGATGAACAATTTGTTGCCTTATTATCATGATTGAATTTGATAAAAAATTATTTTAGTACTATAATATTGATTATTGAGTTGAAAATCATGGGTGATTTTCTTATAAGAATTATTATCTTATATTGTAAATTTGATACCACATTAATACACTTGGAGCGGTATTGATTCAATTGTATGAATAATATTTGATGAAAATCTACACAAGGTATCATAATATAATGGTTTGATCGAAAAATAAAATAAATATATACGAAAAAAATCCATGGGTAAAATCTTCATTTTTATTATTACTAATGTTGGTCATCTTATTATAAATTAATATTCATAAGCCTTTTTGGTTCAAGGGTAAAATTATAATTTGGCAATAATGTCTAAAACATCCACTTGCCTATTCCATCAATACAAACATAGTAATCTAACACTCTCACAATTAAATCAGAACATTTACAAGTATTAACAAACAAAGTAATATTATCTTTTCAAGCATATACATTCTTACAATCACATTCCAGCAATCTTATTCTAGAAATTATTTACTCACAATCTTATATCAAACAGTCCCTAAGGGCTATAGTAAGTTTTAGGATTACCGACTTTAGTAAAAGAGATTTTATTACACTTTGATAAATGTAATTAATTAGTTCATCTAATTATGACTTAGGAGCTTTAGAATGTTAAATGAACTGAAACCAATAAGATTGGTATAGCTGATTATTTAATATTCATAGGGATATTATTTTAGCTAGTAATTAATTTGGAATTAATTAATTAGTTAAAAATAGAAACACATAATCCTAAAATAGTGAGTGAGAGAAGGTTAACATATGAATGTAACCTACGGTCTTCATTATTAGTACAACACCATGAGGTACAGTTAGGGCCTCGAGATGGCTTTGTTTTCATCCCCCTAAAAAAGGTTTCGAGCTTTACTAATACCAACATTAGACTTCTTAAGAAGATAGGAGGAAGTTATGTAATTTAGTTTTGACCGACCCTAAGGCGGCATATTCTAAATCAAGTCATGGAATCTAAAATAATGAGTTACACTCACAAAGTCACAATTAAGCTTTCATGTGGATAGTTGTAAATTGACCAATAAGCAATACCTTATTGTTAAAAGATAAAATATGAGATATTTTAAGTTTTAATTAATAAGGATGAGAAGGTGACAGTCTGAGGTTAATCTGACTGACCTTAAGGCAACACATTAATCGTTGGGTTGTTTTATCATGATTAGTAAATCTGAAATTTTGTGTGTTTATTATGTTGCATTCATGCATCACTTTTACTTTTCGAATTCTAGATATTTATCAACTATATTGAATCTTGTATGTTTTGAATTTCAGTTATTATTATTATGTTTACCATGGGCAACCATGTTACTGTTTTACTCGCGAGAAGATGAATAAATGCTGATTTGTGAGAACCATAAGTTCGTTCTTACTTGGGAATGTCCTCAGGGGCCCGCTGTTGATGCCCTTAAGAATGTTAGGGACAAATATGATGCTTGAATCATATCAAACAACAAGGAGAAGTGCTACATGCTTGTGAGCATGAATGATGTTCTAAGAACTAAACATCAAAGCATGGAGACTGCCTATGAGATTATCGAATCTCCACAGGCTGTGTTTGGGTAGTAGTCTGAACAAAATCGTCATGAGGCCACTAGGAGCTATATGACAATTAAGATGAGAAAATGTACTTCTGTGTGAGAACATGTTTTAAACATGATCAACATAATGCACGAGGCAGATGTACATGGGGCGACCATTGATGAGGGGACTCAAGTTAGCATTATACTTGAGTCACTCAAACTAACTTTTTTCTGCGTTCACAACCAACTATGTTATGAACAAGTTACAATTCAACATGAACTGCAGACTTTTGAATCACTCAATCTTAGATTGACTAAATAGGGCGGGGTAAATGTTGTTGAGTAAAAACATTCTTCCACTGTTAATTGTAACAAGATGAAAAAGATCAATCGAAAGGACAAAGGTAAGAACAAGAAAGGGAAGCAAGCCAAGACATCACCAAAAGTGCAGAAGAACAAGAAAGACAGCAAACCTAAAGGAAAATATTTCCTCTATGAGATTGAAGGTTATTGAAAGAGAAACTTTAACAAGTATCTCTCTGAGATGAAAAAGAAAGGTAAATATGATTTACTTATACTTGGAGGATGCTTAGTGGAAAATGATTTATCATTCTGGATACTTCATTCAGGAGTCACTAACCATATATGTTTTTCTTTGCAAATGCTTGATTCGTCAAAGGAGCTAGTTGATGACGAGGTCGAATTAAGAGTTGACAGTGGTGCGCTCGTGTCAACTAAAGCATTAGGGACAATCCGTTTACTTTTTGGATATTATTGTAAGAATAATTATTTGAAGTTTTTTTCATTAATAAAGAGTTTATTATTTCAAATAATGGATTTGATATTTATCATGCAAAAGTTATAAATAGATTGTATATGCTTAAACCGATTGAACGCGCATTAAATAATTCTGAATTATTTAAAGTAGCAAAACCTAAAAGTAACAAACGACATAGACTTTCTCATGATGATGATAACATATATCTTTGGCATTTTAGGTTGGAACATATTAATCTAGATAGATTAAACAGGTTAACAAAGCGTGGTGCTTTAAGAGAACTAAAAGTTGGAACTCTTCATGTTTGTGAATCATATCTAAAGGGTAAAATGATCAAGAGATATTTCACAAGAAAGGGTCAAAGAGCCAATGAACCACTTAAACTAGTACATAGTGATATCTATGGACTAATCAATATGCAAGAAAAATATTGACGAAGCCTGTGTTTGTAAATACATCAAAGATAAGATAGTGGTTTCTCAGTTCTTTATGTTGACGATATTGTACTCATTGGGAATGATGTAGAAACTTTGTCAAAGTTAAAGAAGTGGTTAGCTAAGAAATTCTAAATGAAAGATTTGGGAGATGCGAGCTATGTTCTAGGCATCCAAATCCTAAGAGATAGAAAGAACAAGCTCTTAGTAGTTTATGAGGCATCTTACATTGAAAAGGTGCTGACAGATTTTCTATGGATAATTCCAAGAAAGGTCAACTACCCACCAGATATGGAATTGTCCTCTCCAAGGAACAATGTCCTAAGACACCTTAGGAGGTAGAGGATATGAGAAATGTTCCCTTTGTTTCAGCAGTTGGAAGTCTCACGTATTCCATGTTGTGTACGAGACCGAACATCTGTTATGCAGTGAAAATTTCCAATTGTTATCAATTGAATCCAAGTTTGGAACACTGGATTGTAGTAAAGCACATTCTCAAGTATTTTAGGAGAACGAGAAATTATATTCTTGTTTATTCAAATGGAGACCTAAACCGCATTAGATATACTATAAGGAATAAGATAAAGAAGTCGAAAGTCGACGTCTGGATCATACACCGATGTGAACTAACTATTATGAAGATAACGTTGGATCAAAACCTGCTTGACCCATTTACCAAGACACTTTATACGAAGTCATTTATGGGTCATGTGTGAAACATGGGATTAAGAGAGATGCTAATTTGCTTTAGGGTAAGTGGGAGATTGTTAGAGGCTATGACCTTAATATATTTATCAACGTGTCATTTATCATAAAGATTTAATCCACATCAACTCGATGATCATATGTAGATTAGTATAAATCCTGAGTAGTCATGAACTCCTATACATGTCTACAAGATCTTTTGATTTACTCATTAAGGTTTGTTTGTAAAATGTTAGTGACTTTGTTTTGGATATTCAGTGATATGGATGGCTAAGAACATGATCTTACAAGATTTACAATCCAAGATTTCCTAACGAATTGTATATCGGTTCCCTTAATGGCTATTGAGCTCAAATTTATAATATGATTATAAATTAGCCATTCAGTAATAGATTAATGGTACTTAATGATCAAGAGGTAATTAGAAGGGTAAAATGGTAATTTTGACCAGTTCTAATTTACGAATTAATCATTGGAGGACTGAACTACGTGGATTGATTATATCAGTGGACTACATGAAAATACTATGTAAATACATTCTATGATCACTAAGGGTTCAATTAATAAATTAGATTATTTAAGTAGAGTTTAATTAATTCTGATTTATTGGAGCTTAGAATTATAGGTCCATGATCCCCAAGTCACCTCTTTACTATGCAGTCTAGGGTGTGAATATTTCAGGACATGAGAAATGGAGTGACTTGCAAAGGAATTTTTATTCTGGGATAAGTACAAAATTATGAGATAATTATGCGTGATTAATTAATTAAAAATTAATTAATTGAATTATATATATATATANTTAGTTGCTAGGGATAATCAGATAAGTTAATTTTGAATGAACTAATATCTAAATATTTTTCATATTATATAAATATTTAATTTACAGTAATTACCATGTGTCGATCAATGATTGGGAATCATAGATCGCCATGGGCTGTTGTAGTACCACGTGGAATTACAGCAGTAGGCGTGTGACACTGCAATGCCACATGACCCAGCAATGTGGCGTGACACAAAGTGTCGTGAGGCACTAAGTTACATCATGTCAACTAGAGTGTTGTGTGCCACTGCAGTTGTGCACAATTATATAACGAGTCCCACTGTATTTGGTAATTTGAAATGAAATATTAATTTTTAATTATCCTTAAATATTCGATACACCATTATCTAGAATAAGATACAGATTTTATTTGAATGGCCTGAGTTGATAGATCAATTGAGCAGATCATCAGTTGATCAAATCAGAGAATTATGTTGTGAACACAATTGCTCAGAGTGATTTTTCTCTTTGATTAATAGTTATTCAAATCTCTAAAAGAATAATCATCACGTTCTTTTAGAGAATCGTCACAAAAGTCATTCTCACTAAATCTCTATATCTCAAGTGTTGAGAACATCTAGAGACAGAAAAAGTGTCTTGTAATATTCTACGTGCCCGCACACATCCTAATGCATGGAGAATTGACTTGGAAGATCTTGGTGTGGATCTTGGAGTTTACTGATCATTGGAACAGTTTCTTGAAACAGAGGATCGATCGATTTTGTAAGGACGCTTGATTAAGACTACATGCGGTATACGATTTCTAACCTTGTATGTTGTAGATTTAATATATAAATATATAATGGATCCTGACTGAGTGAAAAGAGTTTTTAAGAAAAAAAAAATTATTATTGTGGTGTTGCAAAAATTTTTGTTTTATAAAAATATTCGATGTTTATTAAAGGTTAATTTTTTAAATGGCCACGCGCCACACACTTTCGCTGCGCAAGCGCCGCGACGACCAACAATCACTACCACTCATATCTTAGGGATATGCACTTTAAACGGAAACTTACATTTTGAATGTGGTTCCTTCTACAATAATAAGCAAGAAACTTTTAGAGTTATGGAATGGATGTAAACCCAGTTTGCGTCATTTTCATATATGGAGGTGTCTACCTCAAGTTCTTAGTCCCAAGACTGAAAATTTTGCACTCATGGTCTGAAGTGTGTATATTTTTTGGCGATGCTCCAGAGACTAGATGTGTGTACTTTTATAACCACAATGATCAAAAGTTATTTGTATTGACAAATGCCACATTGCTTGATCACGACTATATGGAAAACTACAAACCTCAAAGTAAAGTAGTTCTCGAAGAATTAGCGTCTGATGAGATCGGACCACCTTCATCATTAATTGATAAATGATAAATCACATAAACCATTGTTCATGTTCAGGAAATCCTGGTGCAACATCATAGTGGGAGGGTTGTAAGACAACCTATTCTTTATGAACTAGAGGCACATGTCCTAGTGTCTGACACTCCTAAAGATGATCCATTAACCTTTAAAGAGGCGATGTAAGATCCTGAAAATGAGAAATGGCAAGATGCCATGAATCAGGAAATGGAATTGATATATTCCAATTCTGTCCTAGAACTTATAGATCCACCTAAAGATGTTAGGCCCATTGGATGTAAATGGATCTTCAAGAAGAAAAGAGATGCAGATAGGAAAGTAGAGACTTTGAAGGAATGGTTGGTAGCCAAAGGCTATACACAAAGGGAAGGAATCAATTATGAAGAGACATTTTCTCCCGTAACCATGCTAAAATTCATTCGAATCCTTTTATCAATAGCCGTTAGTTTAGACTATGAAATATGATAAATGGATGTCAATATAGCTTTTCTGATTGACTTTCTTGAAGAAAGCATCTATATGATACAACCAGAGGGGTTTGTGAAAAAGAGACAAGATTAGAAAGTATGCAAGTTGCTTAAATTTATTTATGGATAAAAAGCTAGCATCTGGATCTTGGAATTTTACATTTGATGGGATTATTAAATCATATGGCTTTGAGCAAAATGTTGACGAATGATGTAGAAATTCTTAGATCTTTATGTTTACGATATTCTAGAAATTTTGTCAAAAGTAAAGAAGTGGTTAGTTGAGAAATTCTAAATGAAATAATTGGAAGATGCGAGTTTGGCGTAGTGCTCTTAAAGCATGTGTTTTGACATTTTAATATGAAAATGATTGAATTACATTTTTCTTATAATTGTTCTTTTAAATTATTGTTAAATAATTTATGTAAATATCTTAAAACTTCATATTCATTAATGAGACTATGATCTTTTATAAGTACGAGAGGATTAAGGTCATAGATATGAATAAAATTATCAGCAACATATTAAAGTATGAAATCTTTAATGAATGGTTGCTAGTAGCACTAAGCATTATGAATGCATGTGGCTTAGATCTGAATCATTGATGTGGATAAACATCTTAGTGGGAGTACTTTGTATAATAAGATTATATATAACAGTACCCATGTGGAATAACATGTGTATTAACTTGTCGTTTATCATAAAGAATTAATATACATCAATCTCATGATCAATGCATGTCTACTTGATCTTTTGATTCACTCGTTAACGTACGTTTGTAAAACATGCTAAACACTTTTGTTTTGGAGATTCAGTGATATGGATGGCTGGGAACATGATCTTACAAGATTTGGAATCCAAATTTTCCAAATGAATCATATATTGGTTCCCTTAAGTGTTAATTCTGGAACTGAATGGTTATTGAACTCAAATTTATAATACATTTATAAATTAGTCATTCACTAGTTAATTAATGGCACTTGAGGATCAAGAGATAACTAGAAGGGTAAAATGGTAGTTTTGACCAGTTCTAATTTACGAACCAATAGTTAGAAGACAAAACTACATGTTATGAATATATCAATGGACTACACGATACTCTGTAAATACATTTTGTAATCTCTAAGAGTGTATTTTCATATTTATAGTGGAGTAAAAATGAATTAATAAATAAGATTATTTAAATTAAAGAGTTTAATTAATAATCTAATTTATTGGAGTTTAGGATTATGAGTTCATGACCCTCAAATCACATATGTACTACACAGTTTAGGGTGTGAATATTTCAGGACATGAGAAAATGACTGACTTGTAAAAGAAATTATATTTCTGGGGCAAGTAAGATAATTATTTACGATTAATTAATTAAATTATTTAATATAATTTTTAGAAATTATCATTAAATAATAATATCAATTAATTTTGTGTTAATCGATAAGTGAGATAAAATATATAATTTATGAATTAGATAATATTTAATTATTATGAGATAATAATTCAAATTTTGAATCAACTAAATATGTTGTTTGAACTAATAGATAAACTAGTTGATAGAGATGATCAGATAAGTTCATTTTTGAATTAACTAATATCTAGATATTTATCGGATTAAAAAAATAATAAATTTGAAGAAATTACCACGTGGCATGTTGAATTGTCACATGTCAATCGCTAATTTTGAATCAAAAATTGACATGGACTATTGTAGTGCCACGTGGAACTACAGTGGGATGTAGCACACTATAGTGCCACGTGGAACTATAGTGGGATGTGGCACACTACAGTGTCATGTGATAATGTAGTGTTGTACAATTAGATTGGGTCCCATTCAATTGCACATTTGAAATTAATTTATTATTTTATGTAAATCCCTAAAAAATCTCATATGTCATTATCTAAAAAATATATTTGAACAGGTAAAAATACCCACTGCCATGTGGACAAAGAGGGTAACTCAAAGGGCTCGTGAAAAGTGATAGGAAAGCGAAAACGAGAAAGAAGACTGAAATCACAAGAGACCCGTAAATAAGAACGGGAATCAGCGCTTCAAGACGGGGATCAGTATCTCAAGAACGGGAAAGGCAGACATGGACTACCACCTCAATAACAGGAAAGAGCATGAAAACAGGAAAAAGGTGACTAGTAACAGGATCTGACTAACGAGAGACCCACGCCTTCAAGAACGGGAAAAAATTAAGGAGACCCACGCCTCTAGAGGGAAAAAAGGAACCTCAGAGTCAGAGAAGCACCCTGAATGGGCAAGGCACTCACTGAAATGTGCAAGAATGGGAAGAGAAGGATTAGAAGAAGAACGAGAACGGACGAAACTGAGAATGATAGTCCAGTTGCAGATTGATTAGGTAGCTGAATGACTTTGAAGAGACGGGATGGTAGGTCACCAAATGGCTACGACTAACTGGCCCGAACCACAAGAAATCACCAAGTGATTGTAATTGATTGTCGGCTAAATAAGACTGATGCAAATGATAAGTAAGGATGGGGAAGGGGACCATACCTGGTAGAAACGTCCCCTCCCTTTTATTATTATTCTAATCAATTCATATAAATTAGGAAGCCTACATAAGGGAAGTGTATTAAGTGGAACTCAGACATTCAATACAACTCAAGGAAATATAATTCAGAGCATTTACTTCTTACGACCGCTTGTTCTTAAACTCTTTCTCTCTCTCTCTCATTAATACTTATATAAATCAACCCTAATCAATATTTTCCCCTCTAAATCTCTTATTAGAGAAAAAAAATTCTTTACTATATTGATATTATTCTATTGGTTTCAGTGTGCTAAAAATACAGTTGTAATCATGGGTGAAACTCTCTGAGATTAAAAGTTAATAAAAAAGCTCTATGAAAAACTTTTAATTTATTTTTTTATTGGAGTTTTGTCTCAAAAGTTAATCACTCTCGAAAATCTTTAGATCTTATGTGTTGTGTACATCTAAAAACAGGAAAATGACTGTGATTTATTTTACTCCCATGTAATTGGAGGGACAAATCCTCTTAAATTTTAATTCCCTAGACAAACTTCTCTGTATAGTTACTTCCAGTTTTGAAATTTTGGAGAATATTAAAAATAAAAGTTTTAGGTTGAAAAACCCCAAATAAATTTCCAAAATAATCTTTGGACAATTTTTTTACAACCAAATCAATTTCCAAAATTAAGCCTAAAATGCAATAACTTGTATAAAAATAAATTTTTAAAGATTGTTTGAAATAATGTATTGCATTATAAGATTAAATAGAAATAACAATAATACAAAATGTAAATAAAGTAAATACCAACGTTAAATAAATCAGACAGAATAACAGTATAATGAGAAATCAAACTAACTCATGTTTGCATAGTTTCCTTAAAACAGTTACGTCACCTCACTTATGGTGCTAAGGTTGATAACGGCGTCTATTTCCTAAGATAAAATGATTTGAGGTAGTTGAATAGCACCAAATTTCACCACATTGATCGAACTGACTTGTCACAATTCTACCATCAGAGTAACGATGCAAAACTAAAATTTGGACAAAAAACCAAATTGTTGATGGTACCAAAAATAAATCGAGCTAAACCGAACCAAGAAAACTTGAAGAAAAACAAGAAAAAAAATGCGGAAACCAAGAATTAAGAGAAAACAAGAGTTAGAATGCTTATTTTGTGTGTAAAATGAGGAGGGGAATGACTCATTTTATACTACTCATGGGGGAGAGGTATCATAAAGGCTATTTAGCTCATTAAAAAGTCGTTTAACCCAAATAAAGTCTAAAAACATTTTTCCTCTTAATTTGGAAAATAAAAAATATTTTAAATTATATGACTTGTGGGCTTCCTACAAGAAGGAAAAATAAATCTAGAGTAAAAGACAGCCCATTGGCCCATATCGAGGTGACCCATATAGAGAGAGCCCGAGGCTTATCAAGTTACCACCATTGATACAAGTATGTTTATATAAACCACTCCCTCCCTTTCCAATATGGGATTTCTACAATTCCTACCTAGTTTTCCATTCTCATTTAACTCACTTTGAGAGATAATTTCTCATTCATCTCAAAACTAATTTTGACAAATTAATAATCGATTTCGATGTTCTCGCAGAGGAGAACTCAAAAATCCAAAGACCTTACACTTTTACATAGTGGGTCTCACCTAAAAATTTGTCTGAATTTGATCCACGAAAATGGTGTACAAAATACCCATTTTTAACAGATTTAATGCAAACATGCATGCATTTTTTTTCTTCCTAACAAAGCACACAAGCAGAGGCTTTTGTTTTTTTAACATAAATATTTTGAAAATTATTAAATATTATACAATAAAGCTTACCATTTTCTAAAGTTTTCTTTTGTTTTTCTTCAATAATTTGGCTATTCTATGTCTCTCAGTCCCTCAAGTCTCTTCCTCACCCATCCCGGTGTTAGAATTATGTCCATAAATAAGGTGTAATAACTATTTATGAGTACATTTAGTTATTTCTATTAATTAAAGTGTGTGTATAAGTTACTTAAGTCCTGCAACTATTGTTAACGTAATAAGAGTAAAGATTGAGGGGTCTTCCAGACAAACTCTTCTGAAATAGTTCAAAATGTTATTCACAGTCTTAGGATGGACTGTGCAATCGAGGTTGATTACGATTGTTAGGTTGAACCAAAGAATGCCATCTTGGGGCATGGGAGTGGAGACTCTAACAGTTGACTTAAACATATTATGGAACATGTTGAATATACCAGTAATAAATTAGTTTGGAGCAAAGCTGTTTATCTAGCTCTAAATCTAATTGTTTACACCTTAAGGGTATTTTCGTGATTACCCTAATCTTGAGATGAATACGAAACTTGACTTAGTTACTTGCGGTATTTGATACGCCAAAAATGTGAGCTCGAATTGTCGGACAATACCTCGACGATCGGATCGTGATTCAACTATGTTGGAGTTACGTGATTCACAGATATGAAATTCATGGTGAGATTGTAAAATGCAACAATATCACCTTATGCTTTTATTGATGAGTGTGTGAATAAATAAAAGTTATTTGGAATTATATACCATTTTTATTTTGGGTTAAGAAATACATACCAATTTTTAAAAAATCAGAATTCTATACCCTGTGCCCACACAATTAAGTTAAATATTAATAATCCCACCAATTTTTCTTACGTTCCCAATGCACAATCAAATCAATCGTTTCATCTCTTCTTCTTCTTCTTCATCTTCTTCTTCTCCTTTATTCAACGAAGCTCATATTTCTTTTTCTTCATCTTTTTGTTCTTCATCTTCTTGTTCTTATTATTTAGTGGATCGTATGATTTTTAGTGAGAAGGTAACTCATTCTTCTTCTTCTTTTTCAGCAAGACCCATTTTGCTTCTTCAGCGAGACCCATTTATTTTCTTCTTCTTCAATGAGACGCATTCAGAATCTCATTCTCCTATTTTTTGAACCCTTCAAGTAGTAATTTTGATTCTGAAAGTCAAATCAATTAAGAACTTGAAGGGTTCAAGTAGTTGTATTTGACTACTTGCATGCTTCAAGTAATCATTTTACTTGAAGGGTTCAAGTAATCATTTTACTTGAAGGGTTCAAGTAATCATTTTACTTGAAGGGTTCAAGTAATCGGATACAACTACTTAAACTCTTCAAATAGTTACTTGATTTGAATTTCAAAATCAAAATAACTACTTGAAGAGTTCAAGTAGTCAGATACAATTACTTGAAACCTTCAAATAGTTACTTGTTTTGACTTCCAGAATCAAAATCACTACTTGAAGTGTTCAAGTAGTCAAATACAACTACTTGAACGCTTTAAGTAGCTACTTGATTTGACTTTCCAAATCAAAATAACTACTTAAAGATTTCAAATAGTCAAATACAACTACTTGAACCCTTCTAAAGAGTTATTTGTTTTGACTTTGAGAATCAAAATCGCTACTTGAAGGGTTTAAGTAGTTATTTATTTTGACTTTCAAAATCAAAATCACTACTTCAAGGGTTCAATTAGTCAAATACAACTACTTGAACCCTTCAAGTAGTTACTTAATTTGACTTCTAGAATTAAAATCACTACTTGAAGTGTTCAAGTAGTCATAAACAACTACTTGAACCCTCAAGTAGTCACATGGTGTATGGATTGTTGACTGACAAAAAACTACTTGAACCCTTCAAGTAGTCATAAATAACTATTTGAACTAGTCAAATAGTCACCTGATGTATGGTTTGCTGACTAACGAAAAAAATAAGTATTTAAGGGTTCGAGTAGTTATAAAAAGTTACTTGAACCCTTCAAGTACTCAACGTTCATTTTCTTTTAGTTTTTGGACGTAAAAAGGTTCAAGTAGTCATAAAAAGTTACTTGAATGGTTCAAGTAGTCATAAAAACTACTTGATACATTCAAGTACTCACCAGTTTTTGGGTTGCTGACGGACCAAATAAAAAATAACTACTTAAAGGGTTCAGTAGTCATAAATAACTACTTGAACCCTTCAAGTAGTCACCTGATGTTTAGGTAATTGACTGACAAAAAAAGACAACTACTTACACTCTTCAAGTAGTCACAACACTACTTAGAGGGTTCAATTAGTCATAAATAACTACTTGAACCATTCAAGTAGTCACCCGGTGTATATATGTTGATTGACAAAAAAACCTACTTGAATTATTCAAGTAGTCATAAAAAACTACTTAAACCCTTCAAGTAGAAGAAGAAGCTTTGTTGTAAAAGAAATAAAAAAGAAGAAAAGATGATTAAATTGATTTGACATATGCATTGAAAAATAAAAAGAAATGATGAGGGAAGAGAATGATTGTAAGTGGTGATGCATAGTTGGTGGACCAGAAGTATAAAATTCTTTATTTTGAAAAAAGGTATGAAATTTTTAGGCTAATTGAAAATGGTATAGTTTTCTAAATAACCCAATAAATAAACCTGGGCAGATACTCGATGAAATTAATCATTGAATAAGACATGGTGAACTGTGCGAGACAATTCTTTTTTATGTCTTTCTTATTCACAATCAATAAAAAAGTTAAAGAAATAATAACTAGAGGGGTAAAATGCTAATTTTATATCTTACTCTTGTTACTGATATTCACGAAAGGTAACATAGTAAAATATTATGTGGACCGTGAAATAAAAAGTGTTTAGTTGCACCAATAAAAAAATGTAGCCCGCATTAATCGAGAGTTGATTCGCCATCAGACCTATAATGGAGTCATACGATGTCAGGATTAAATAAGTCAGAGATTCATGGAGATAAATTCGTCGAGTATTTAAATCTTATAGTTTTATTCATGTGGGTCCATTTCGTCTCAAGAGTAGCTTATAATGACATGAATGAGAAACAACACCAGTTGGACTAAAAACTTGTTTTGGACCAGGTATACTTCCCGAACCAATATGTGATGGGTATCGTCACTAAAGTAGTGGAGAGTAAAAAATTAATGTTCAAATTAATTAATTGTTATTTTATAATTATTAGATAATTAATAAATAAAAGAAATTAATTAATTGAATGAGATCTATTTAATTTATCAATTTAGATTGATAAATTTAGACACAATATTGGTTCCAGGGAGATGTAAAATTTTGACAATTACAATAAATGGAGGAGAATTTCGGCAATTTACAATGTATGAGTATATGTGTAAATTCCGTAATCTTTATAAAAGAGATGGAATTAGGGTTACCTCTCTAAGTGTGTTGACACAACCCTGATCACAGTGTGTGATTACATAGAGCAAAGAAAGTAGTTTCTCTCTCGCCTCCTTGCTGCCGCAGAAATCTAGAAGAAGAAGAGAAAAATTTGTTTTTTCTTCTTTTGTTGTTTTGAGAGCCCTCACTTAATTTCTGACGACATCCTATTGAGATATACTTCTGAATCCTATGATTGATTGTTGGTGCGAAGATTGATTCAACTTCTATGAAGAATGAAAAATGTAAAACAATTAATAAGATTCTACCAAATCAGAATTTCTCCGTTACAAGAAAGGTATAATATTATTTCTACCTTTTCTAAATACGTCATTATAAATATGCATGATCATAAAAGGCTTTATATTTAATATAATTAAATAGTTGATGTGAATTTTTTTTATTTGTCGCATACGAACAGTTCATGGTTCATTATTTTTTTCTAAATTTTTAAAACCCGATCCAACACCTGGTTAAATCTAAACATTTTGCTGTTAGGTTGATCTTGTTAGTGATTAGTTTTTTTTGTACAATTTCCCACATATTCTATGAAAAAACTTTGCATCAAGAACTAAGATAAGAAAGAAAATGCATATGCCAATAATTACAGAGAACTTATAATTTTCTACAGAAATTTGCACCCTCTTTATAATTGACCATACATCATCTCCAAAAATAATACTTTGATGGGTCATCTTTAGCATCGGTCTATCGAGTAGAAAATCATCATATGCCAACACAATGTCAATTGTTGAAGAAGCTGTGCAAATATGCATGGCTTATCCTTCCAATTTCGACCACGAAGGGCAAAATTGGGTCCTTGAAGACTACACTCCAGTCAGGAGCTTGTGCAGGAGCCTAAGACTAAACGAAAAGGAAATGAATTAAATAAAAAAAAACTCTAAGAACAGTCCTCAGCGAATTGACATTACAATATATGAAAATGTCATAACACTTTTAATTACAACGGTATTTGGAAAATCAAGAAGTTCATATTTCTCCAAAATCATCTCCTGCAAAGAAAAAGTAGCAAAAATCCCAGACCCAAAAAATCCAACTATAATGCATAAAAATGTACAAATAATCACTAATCAATCTAAAGGGTAAGGATAAACCAGAAAAAAGAAACACAAGTACCATGTCAGTACAAGAACATTGGCTATAGCAGACATTAGTGTCCAAAATTCCAGTCACTAATATGAGTTTTTCTTTTTTCTTTTCTTTTTCTTTGGGGGTGGTGGGGGTGGNGGAAGATTGAATAAATTGTGAACTAATAAATTTCTTTAGAAAACTGCAAACCAAACATACTTTGATTCCAATTTACCAATGAAAAAGCTTCAACTTACTAAAGAAAAAGTTGATTAAATACTTTAATTTTCAGGTTCAAAGATGATTCCAATTTACCAATGAAAAAGCTCCGGTCCTCATTGCTCGCTCTTCCGTGTTCGTGGAGGCACCGAGCGAGTCACGAATTAGCCGCTCGAAATCAAATCCCTAAATAATTGAGAACCCAAATTCTATCACGAGTCTCTACACCCGTCCAAATGAATCTAAAATTAATGAAACCTTGACCTAAATCAACAAGGATCATTTGCTCAGAACTCAAATCTGTCTCAAATCTCATATAAAATTCAAGAGGTTAAGAAATATGTAAACAAACTAACCTAAAAAAAACGCTCGATGAATCAACCTACGTAGATCTATCCACGAGCTCGTCGTCAAGATGAAGATGCTGACTTAATAGATCAAAAGAGATACTCCTCTACCTACCCCGTCGTCGCTTTGAAGGAGGAAGTTGAACGAGATGCACGATGGTCGCAAGAGAGAGATGAAGCAAACTAAGAGCTTATAGTCATACAGAGAGATTGAAGCAAACTGAAAACCTCTAAGAAGGAATGACAGGGAACCATGAAGAGGAGAGACAGAGAGAGAAGCTAATAGAGAGAGAGAGACAAACTAATCAACGATGATTTACTCTCTCTTCTTCGACCTAGCCCTAGGTTGTGAGTTTGTTGTATGTTGAAACTTGAGACTGAGAGGGAGAAGCTTTGAGAGAGAAGGAATCTGATTTGTGAGGGTATCGAGAGAGAAGGTGAAATTTCAGTCTCAGTTCTAATTTTCAATCCCGCCTTTCCTTTTGTTAAAATGTAATTTTTAGTCTCACTTTTTTTTTACATTTTAACAGGATTTTGTTTACAAGATTCATTAAAAATCTTGTTGTTTCTGAAGAGAAGACTGAAACTCTTGTATTTTATTCCTGTAAAATGTCATATTTCTGGTAGTGTTAAAATATCTCATATTTTCTCTTTTAACAAAAAAATATCGTTTGTTCGGTCAAGTCACAACTATCCATATGAAAGCTTAATTGTGACTTTGTGAGTGTAAGCTATCATTTCATATTTCATGACTTCATTTAGAATATATAGCCTTAGGATCGGTCAAATCTAAATTACATACATCACTTCCTTAGGGGGATGAAAACAAAGTCATCTCGAGATCCTCATTGTACCTCACTGTGTTGTACTAATGATGAAGATCATAGGTTACATTGCATGTCAACCTTCTCTCATTCACTATTTTAGGATAATGTGTTTCTATTTTAACTACTTAAT
Source organism: Datisca glomerata (assembly GCA_003255025.1). Lineage (NCBI taxonomy): Eukaryota > Viridiplantae > Streptophyta > Magnoliopsida > Cucurbitales > Datiscaceae > Datisca > Datisca glomerata. Next base: position 223,901 of record QANY01001512.1, read on the forward strand.
TAATTCTAAATTAATTACTAGTTAAAATAATAACCCTATAAATAGTTAATTATCAGTTAATCCAATCTCATTGGTCTAAGTTCATTTAACTTTGTGAAGCGTCTAAGTCATAATTAGGTGAACTAAGATTAATAAATTAATATATTCATCAAACTTTAATAAAACTTTTTTACTAAAGTCGGTTAACCTAAATGTTACTATAGCATTTAGTGTGGTGCGATTAGGAAATTTTAACTAGTTAAAACCTAACACTTTACATGCAATTGATTTTATAAAGCAATACATATAAACATATTAGGCAATCCTAATAAATCATATTTCTATAGATGAGATGCATGATTAAATAAAACTATGTGGAATCTTCATGTATGACATGTGGTCGACTAATGCACGGGCATGTTATCAAACATAAGAATTAAACAATTAAATAAAATAATAATGGACCGAGTGACTATTAGATATTTCTAAATTACAACCGTGAAATAAAAAAATAAAATTTCAAAGCGGACATCAAGAATACATATTTTTTTCAAATATTGTCTTCTCCTCTTGATGTCTATCTTTATAATCTTCAAGTTTTGAACAAAACATTTTTAATTAGGAAAACTATTTTTCTTAATTAAAATAATTTCCATAATTATCCCTTTTAATATAGTTGATTTTAACTTAGTCAAATAAACACTTTATTTGATTTGGTTAAACTTTGCTCGACCCAACAACCTATTAATTTTTAATTTTCATAAAATCAAAAATTAGTACTTAATTTAAAATTACATTAATTTCAAAATGTAGATGGATAATTAAAAGAGTTTGAGTTTTATTGAAACACTTAGATGATAAAATTGGTTGCATGGTTTGTTGGAAAATTTCCTAAAATGTGACAACAGTTCTCACCGACGGATATGACTCTTTGATCAACGTCCATCACCACCGCTGCCCGTCTCACTGTCGGTAGCCGCCTGCCGCGCCGGACAGTCACTGTTCACTACCGGTACAATAACGCCGGCACTTTTCACCTATGCCAGAACAGTAAATTTCCAGCATGAACATTGTTTTCACGGATGAACAGTATTTTCACGTGAACAGTAAATTTTTATCGTCGTCTCTTGCATTCTTCGTCTTCTCGCATTTGGAATAATTATAATGATATTCAAAATAAAATTTTAAAAATTCATATGCCTCAATTCAGCTTACACAAATCTAGGAAAAATTAAAACAAAGCCTAACCCAATAATCACCATACAATTAATGATTCATTATTTTCCATACATTCAAAAAATATAACCATCAATCACCATACATATCTCATATTATATTAATAATGTAAAAAAACTCACACAACATTTAACATATAAATATAGAAAGACCTCTCTGATACAACTTAGTAGTCGTCGCGGCGCGTTTTCGGCGGAAGCGTGGGCTGCGTTGCCTTTTAAAAAATTAAACTTTTAATAAAAATTAATCTTTTAATAAAACAAAACTTGCGCAACGCCACGATAATCAGATAAAATTTTTTGTTGAATACTCTTTTTCAATAAGTCAGGATCCATTATATATTTATAAGTTAAATCTACAACATACAAAGTTAGGAATCATATACCTCTTGTAGTCTATATTAAGTGTCATTGTAAAAATCGATCGATCCTCCGTTCCCACGAAAATTGTTCCAACGATCAGTAGACTCTAAGATCCACACTTAAATCTTTCATGTCAACCTTCAACGCACTAGGACGTGTGTGGGAACGCAAAATATTACAAGATATTTTTCTGTCTCTAGATGTTCTCAACACATGAGATCTAGAGATTTACTAAGAAAAATTTTTGTGAGACGATTCTCTTAAATAACGTGATGATTATTCTTTTAGAAATATGATTAACGTTAATCACAGAAGAAAATATCTTTGACACTAATCGTGTTCTCAATTCAACTCTTGATTGATGAATTGAAGATTTGATCAACTGATTATCTCCTCTTCGTACAACTACCAAGTGCATTAAAATAATATTTAAATATATTCTAGATAATGGCGTATCAGATTTTTAGGGATAAACTGAAATAATATTTAATTGTAAAATTACCAATTGAAGCGAGACCCATTGTATTTGTGCATAACTATAGTGCCACCTGGCACTACAGTGTTGCACACTCACTACTGTAGTGCCACGTAGCACTACAGTTGTCCATGTCAATTTCTAATATCATATCTATGATTGACACGTGATAATTACTGTAAATTATATATTTATTTAATTAGATAATTATCTAGATATCAGTTAGTTCAAAATTAACATATCATTATCAACTAACTTATCTGTTATTTCACAAATAGCAGATTTAGTTTATTTAAATTATTATCTAATAATAATTTAATTATCTAATTTTACAAATTAGATATTCTATCTCATTAATCGATAATTAAAAAAAAATCAATAATTATTTATATATATAATTTCCAAAAATCATATTTAAATATATAAATAATCTAATTAATTAATTTGTAATTAATTAATCACACATAATTATCTCATAATTATGTACTTGCCCCAGAATAAAGATTTATTTTACAAGTCAGTCATTTTCTCATGTCCTAAAATATTCACACCCTAGACAACGTAGTATAGAGGTGACTTGGAGACCATGACCTATAATCCTAAGCTTCATTAAACAAAATTATTAATTAAACTCTTTAATGAAATAATCTTATTTATGAATTTCCTTATTACTCCACTACAAATATGGAATTGTACTCTTAGAGATTATATAATGTGTTTATAGAGTATTCTCATGTAACCACTGACATAATCATTTCATATAGTTCTGTCCTTCAATTATTGGATCATAAATTAGAACTTATCAAAATTACTGTTTTACCCTTCTAATTACCTCTTGATCCTTAAGTACCACTAATCCACTAGTGAATGACTAATTTATCATCCTATTATAAATTTGAGCTCAATAACCATTCAGTTTCAGAAATAACACTTAAGGGAACTAATATACGATCCGTTAGGAAAGCTTAGATTCTAAATATTGTAAGATCATGTCCTCAGCCATCCACATCACTGAATTTTCAAAACAAAGTCACTAGTCTGATTAACAAACAGGCTTTAACGAGTGAATCAAAAGACTAGCAGACATGTGTAGGAGTTCATGACTACTCAAGATTCAGACTGATCTACATATGATCATTGAATTGATGTGTATTAAATTTTTATGATAAACGGCACCTTAATAAAGATATTAATTCACATCGGTCTTATCATATATAATATTATTATATAAAGTACATTCACTAAGATGTCTATCCACATCAATGATCTGGATTTAGATCACACGCATTCATAATGCTTAGTGAACCTACTAGCAACCATTCATTAAAGATTATATTCTTTAATATGTTGCTCATAATTTTATTCATTATATATGATCTTAATCCTCTCGTACTAATAAAGGATCATAGTTTCATTAATCAATATAGAATTTTTAGATATTTGTATAAGTTATTCAACAATAATTTAAAAGAACAATTATAAAAAAATGTAATCCTCTTTAAATTTCATATCAAAATGTCAATACGCATGCTTTGAGTGCATAACTCTCAACATTTGCGCAATGTGAATGGTGGCCGGATTAATCTCGAAGTTGTTGGCATTATGACAGGGCAATGAATGGTAGATGTAGCCTCATTCACCACTGGTATACCATAGATTCGTTTTGCCCGATTATTCTGATTGATCACAATTACTGGATTTTCTTTAGCGTCTTCCATGGTTTCTTGAGGGTTTTTAGAAGCTTGTTTCCTCACTTTTCTATTACAACGATAAGTTTTTGGGGAGTCAAATTTTCACTTCCAAATTTTCTCATACATCTTAGAGAACGCTTGAAAATTCAAACAGTAAATTAAGGATATGTAACTCAGAGTAAAATTAAGGATAAGTAATTCTAATATTAATAAACAAAATCAATCCCCAGCAACAACCCTAAAAACTTGTTAAGATTTTTCTATAGCACAAGTGTACACTATCATCGTCAAGTAATAAAATTCTATGAAACTAGAGTATCGTCCATATGATCGATTGATATTAAAAATTAAAATCAACTAAATCATAATTCTAATTGAGAATATCGAAAAGCTGGGATTGTTTAACGAAAAATTAAACTAAAAGATTAATACTTGATAAAGATAAATAATACAAATTTGAATAGTTGGAATTGACCTCTTGAGTATGAGTCAGAATGAGGCTAGTCCCCGAAAATGCCTCTTCCTTTGTCGTTGGGGCCAAAAATCTTCCTTGCTGAGACTAGACTTGTAGTCTTGCTACACTACACGAGACGAGTCTAGAGGTGAGCGCCCCTGTGCGAGCCTAATTTTCTTAGTAAAGTCAAGCTTTGGCTCCCTAAAGACTAAAGAAATGGATCAAGACCTTTCACTCGCAAGACCAGAGGAAGAAAAAGACTGAGACTTAACCCGGAGAAGAAAGACTGGCGACAAAGACCCGAGACTCGCTACCTTCGATTAACCCAACGCTACTTCTGACTACCCCCTTCTCGACGCCGACTCCCAATTCTAGCCTCAGGAGAAGTGGGGGAAGGAAACGATCTCACGACATCTATTACAGCATTTACCAAACCAATTGCAATTAAGTCATTCGAACCTACTTTCAGGAAATCATCAGCAATGGATGAGCCGGCAGCATGCAAGCTCAAGCTCAAGGGAAAAAGCGGGTTTCAAACCTCATATCAATAGAAAGATTCCAAACAAGTACAAAGAAGACAACGAAAGAAGTGGATTTTGAACCAGCATACGCAAAGCAAAGAGCGGAAATGTGCTTTGTACCTCATTTCGGTAAGCAGCGAGAATTGTACTGAAGCTCTCTTTCCAACGCCCGCCGATCGTACTACTTCATTCTTAGTGTGCACACCTTAGTTTAGCTAACCGGGAGGAAGCTCTTCTAATTTTCAGTTCCTTTCCACAGGAAGCTTCTAAGCATTTTATCAACTTCTTTAATGAGATGGGGCTGCTCGGCCACTTGACTTATCTAAGTCAAGGTAGGATAGACGGATTGTACGGATTATCAAATTCAGACAATTTGAGCTCTGGTTCGTTCGATATTGCTTTCTTCAGCTTGTCAAACGTCATTTGACAATCAGGAGACCCGAAACATTTCTGGTCTTTCTTCAATAAGTCTGTTAACACTACGACTTTCTCTGAATAACCTTCCATAAAAGGCCTAAAAGGGTTTGCCAAACCCAAGAAAGATCTCAATTTAATGATCTCAGTGGGCGTAGGCCACTCAAGAATAGCCTTGACTTTTCTTTCTGGCAACCCCCAATACGATGTCCCAAAAACCGCATCTCTGTCTAAGTCGAGATTTTTCCTGCTTCAAATACAATTCATGCTCACGAAGCTTAGCGCTGAGCTACCATTCCTCTGATCTAATGCCCCAATGCACCACTCCTCTTTGCTTACTTGCATCTTCACTAAGTACGAGTTTCTAGGCATCTACCATTTTCTTGCTTCCATCCGCCTATCTGATCTTTTGAACAAGCCTTGTTACTACAGAAAAATATCTTTATACAGGAATTGCGATATGGCTTAACTTCTTAGCTCTAAAAAAAAGAATAGCGGTCTGGTTCTAGCTAGATCATGAACTCCTAAACGGGAAGATTCCTAGCTACTTAGTTTCTCCTATCTATTCTTCCGACCAGTTCTAGAAAAAGGGTGGGCCTATTTCCAATTCTTTTTACCTGAGAGCTTGTTTGTGCGGGGTCATGTCCCCACAGGCCAGTAAGAGATTCTTATCTTTCTGGGCCCAGAACACAAACTCTCTTACTAACATTTGGTTGAGCTAAGAGAAAAGGGATTTTTCCATGGATTCTAAAAAGGGGCTGAGGTAAAGGAGGTTCTGACAGACCGGACAGATTCCAGTTCGGCTTTTCACTTTCCCAAGAGTCTATGAATATCACCAAATTTTCTTTGATTCCATTGGCGGACAAAGTGTTTGAAGATCTCACATTTTCTGGCCAATTGAAAAGCTGTTGAACCTGAGACATTGGTTTGCCAAGCATCAACCAGCACCTATCGTAGATCTTTCCCGGTGAAACACATGGCTTCGAAACGGAAGGGTCTCCGCGAGTATTGGCTTCTGAACTGAGTAAATAGACAAATGTTCACATGGTCCGAACTAACACAAGGAAGGTGTTTAAGCTTTTCTTTTTTCCATGCATCTATTAAGAAAGGCAGAATCCACACTTTTCTCAATTTGAAATGCCCAACAGGCCAGGTTCTGGTTCAGCATGAGGAGATAAGGATAGAAGTTATGAAATTGTTATCACACTTATCCATATTATCAAGCCAACAGCATAATGAAAAACTCCGAAGTCACTTTCTTTGTCCCCAGGAATCGACCAGGTTTCGCCTATGCTATGGTTGAACAAGATTGAACCTTTTTTGTTCAACCAAAGTTAAGGAGTTCCAGAGCACGAGGGAATGGGCTTTCATTCCCAGGATCGCCTCGTCTATGTACTCGGCGCCTCCCTTAAAGATGCGTCAAAGGGAGAACTGCGAGGAGCCAACCCTAGTACGAGAGGATTGGGTCCCTGGGGATTACGAAATAACGAAAAAGTAAAAGTGACCGAGATGTGAGGGAAAAACTTTTGTTTGGTAATGGTTGGAGCAGCAAACTCGGTTTCGGCAAGAATCTCATTTTTGGGTAGTACGAAGGGGGAATTGGCCCAAAAATTGGATAGGGGTCAAGACGCACTCGGGCGCTGGTGGCTGACTCAAGTGCCCCCCAAACCGCGTGAAATGGTCGCCTATTTCATGGCTCACTAACTCTGCCTGGGGTGGGGGTATCCTACGGTTTTTTATTTCAATAAACCAAACATGCTCTGAATCTCCAATCTCAATCAAAATCTGAGTTTTACATTATTAGGACCAGTAAATGGTCTAGGTGAAAATTGAGAATTAGTACAATACAAAGTCTTCGTAGAATGTAAACTAGGCCTAGAATCTCCAGAAATACCAGAAAAGGCAGGGTTAAGGTCATTGTGCAGAAGAATTTGGCATGTCATAGCTGAGGCTCTTCCCTTGTCAGGAGTAAAGAGATCATAGAGGTCATCTCTAAACTTCCATTTGAGTAAGGTAGTCCCTATGTGTAAGTCCTTCACGAGATAGAAATATGAGTAAAATTCCACTGAAAACAGGATTATCTTGGGTTAATTTAGAAACACTGATAAGGTTTTTAGCTATTTTAGGTACTCCAAGGACATATTTAAAGTTCAAAGTGTATAAGCGAGTAGGAAAACCAACATGTGTAATATGTAATTCTTACCATTCCCTACTGTCATTGACTCACTCCCTTGATAGTTTGTGCTAATGGCCAATTTATTGAGATCATTGGTCACATGATGAGAAGTTGCACTGTCAGCAAACTAGGGAGCTTCTGAACCAATCTCAGATCTTATACCAAAGGCTTGTGGGTTGTAACCTAGTCCATAGTTGTAATTTGGAGCTTGCTAGAAAGAGGAGTGGATGTTTTATCCAAAAACGTTGTTGGCCTATGGACCTTGTTATTGAAAGCTTTTGTCAAACCTATACCAGCATGATGCACCACCATGGCCTTGCTTGTTGCATACTTGACATATAAGTCTGTTGTTGTATCTACCCCATCTACCTCTTCTCCCCCCTCTAAAATGGGTTAGTTTTCTGGCACCAAAACCCCTGTTGGAGTTGTTCCATTGCTGGGAGTGATTTTGAGAGTATTTCCAGTTAAAAGAGGTGTGTAGTCGCTTTGAGAAATACATCTTTCTCATTATTTTGTTTGTGCATTCTAGTCTCATGAATCATAATCATGGATTGAACTTCTTCAATTAAGATATTATCAGGCGTGGAGGTGATGTTGACCATAATTGGGTCAAATTCAGGGCTTAAGCCATCTAATATGTAAAAAATCAGATCTTGTTCACAAATTAGGTCACTTGCAACCAATAAATTATCACTTATATTTTGCATTATATCAAAGTAGTTTGTAATACTCTTGTGAGTGTTATGCAAGGAATGTTTAAGCTCAACTAATTTGGCTCTGGTCCTGGTATTAGAGGTCCTCTCTAATCCTTTCCAAAGGCCACTTGATGTCACATATTGAAGAACTGCTCCTAGGATCCTATCGTATATGGTTCAACCATAGTACATAGTCGGGTTGGTGGAGCCATCTAAGGATGTTGTTCAGGTCTCAAGGATGAGTTGATAATGAAGTCTGTGAGCCCGTGTCTAATTATTTCTGGAAGCACTTGGGATTTTCAGAGGATGTAATTGTCCCCGTCGAGTTTGATTGAGAGGGTAGAATGCAATGTATTGGCAAATAGGCTGAGCTCAGATCCTTGCCTCTACGAGCTTTCAACATTCTCATTGTTTTGGTTCGAAGAAACAAAGTTCTCTATTGATCCTCTGATACCAAGTTAAGATTTACACAATGAGGAAGACAAACGATTTCATTAAACTTACTAAGCAAGAACAATACAGTAGAAGCAATATATAGGCAATAAGCTAAAACATTATTAAGGAAAAGCTTAGACTGACAAATACGATAGGTTGTAAACCAACCAATGGAACATTAGTATATCTCTCTCTCCTGGCCGTTAGTAACACAATCATTCCCTTACATAAATGAATAACCAAATTAGACAGAGAGGAGAGCAAAGGTTGAGCTAAGGTGTAAAGAGAGAGGACATGTAGGCAAGAGGCCAAGTAAGCAGAACTGAGGTGTAAAGCCAAAAGCATGCATGCCATGCACGAAGCAACGAGAAACAGGCTGATGACTCTCCTCTTCTTCTTCTTCTTCTTCTTCTTCTTCTTCTTCAAGTACCTGTAATCTCAACACTTAAGTAAAGTTATATTATTATTCTGACCAAACTTTGATTGATAAATTGATATGTCAATTATTCATAAATTAAAATTTTATCACTCACTAAAATAATTTATCAAATTAATATATTAATTATTTACACATCACCTAATCAATTATGATAGTTTAAATTTTAATCACTATGGAATTACTCCAACAAATATAGTAATTATTGAAAGAAATCTTTAGAAAAAAGTCGTGGACTCTCAGCTATGATTATAGAGTTTGAAGTCCCACATTCAACATATGAGATTTAAATTATTAGGATTTGTTACATCAAATTAATCAAAAGGTCCTAAATCAACAAAAAAGAAGCACACTATCATTACATGATAACAAGGCCAAATACAACTTAGACTCACCCCAAAAAATGGACCCTCCTCCCCATACCCTCACATGCTGTCCACTAACATCTATATCTAAAGCTATTTAATGGGGAGGGACACATATTGATGGGACATAGGAAAATATTAATTAGCAGTAATTAACCTTTTTTTGCAGATTTCAAATTCCATGCAAAAGTAAGAGTAATCTACTCGAATTCGCAGCCTCGTGAATTTATGTTAGTGGTTTAATAACCTCCTAGATGAACAATATATGTTAAATTAAGAAGTAATGTATTGAATAATTTGATAGTATCAAACATATAAATACATCAGATAGATTAGGATACCTTGATTCTAATTTATTTTCTAAACAGAAAACAATTTAATTTGACTAATTCATTTTATAACCCGCGATTCGGTTAGTTCAGTTAATAAGTGAAGTGTTAATCAGGTTCGATTTCCTATAAGGAGTATTCCAAGACTTTCAATGACTCTTAAATGCACCGGGTTAATATGTGAGACTATGCTTTTAAGATTACATAAGAATCTTAATCGATGTGTACATAAATTGATCTGGACAATTCTAAGAATAAATTTATTATTTTCTTAGTAGCAGATAGCTACGTGGGCTCACCAACTGAAAGAATCCCTAGTTCAAATATACGACAATAATATAGGCATCAAATCAATCATATATAACTTTGTTTGGATAGATGAGGAAGATGGACTATTTTCTTGGTGTCATGTTGCTTTTGATTTGTTTTGTTTTACTTCTAGCTTTTAGGACTTCTCTCTTCTAATTAACTACTCTACATGACAAAAGACCATATGCGAATTTGGGTAATGCTTAAAGTATTAATTATTATCTAAACACTTTAATGCCTCTATTAGAAAAAGCATAAAAAACAGTAAAACTTTTGTTTTAACATTGTCACATTTCAGTGTATGAATTTACATTTATCTCAAGTTTTAACGAAGAACTTGAAAATTAATCATAACTGTAAGATGATGAGGAATAATTTTAATAAAAAGTCAAACGGCATGAGATTACTCAACCCCACCCCATAATATATTTAATGGTGTACTGTAAGTATATATCATATTTACGGATCGATCTTACTTTTTTAGATAATTCAATACATTATGAAAAAAGTCAATAAGATATCCATGACCATATATATTCAAGTTTCAGTTCTGTTGAATGAGGGAGCTAGAGGAGGGGGAAGGAAGAGGGTACATAAAAACAAGAAAGAGCTTGATAAACACGCACTCTTTGGGGGTCGTGAACAAGAAAGACTTTGTGTTTGTGAATGAGGTAGTAGACAAAAGTAAGTTCACTTTGAGTCAAAACAGTTCACAAAACCAAAAAGAAAAACCCAAGTGATAAAAAATAAGGTCTATCACGCCCCCACATTTTAAAGAAAGCCACAACCCACATGATCTTTGCTTGGGATATTCAAAACTCAAAAAGAATTTAGCACCATAATTTTCTACTGCTTCTGAAGTATCGAAAATTCTCAGTATAACTGAACATAAATCTATGTAGATGTTTAAAATTTTGAAGTAAAAAATGCAACGACACAAATTCCGTTTCACCGAAATTTCATTACACCAAAAATACTCATCATTTATGTTCTTTCTTTCTATCCCATTTTGGATCTATCTCTCCTTTCCCAATCTAACTCCAAACACAGCTTTCTATCCCTTTCAAATGACCCTACAAAATAGTGCCACTCTCACCTACTCCTTGATGAGGTATTCATTTGGATCTACACACGTGTCATTTTCCTATTGATTCATTTTTGCTAGGTGATCCTTTGGGAAGGAGGTCAAGCTTTTTATGCTTACTTGGCTGTCCTAATCATGAAGTATAACATGTGTCAACCATAAGCTTCCCAACCTTCCAAAACCAAAATTATTGAACCTAGTGAAGGCAAAGGCCATGAGGGGACTGTGTGGGGTACCACTAATTGATGGATCCAAAGCCCAAAGTACAGAAAGAGGTGCAATTATTCATGCCATGAATTTCATCCTAAGCAATAGAGAGATTAAAAAAATCTCCTTTTCATACCTTGGTAGAATAAGGGCGTAACTCAAATCAAGAATTTCTCTAATAGAAACAATTTTGTGACATGATGTTATACATTATTTAAGAGATAAGTATGGATTTTATTTATGTAAATCGTTCTCACATATAATTAAGTAATTGAAATATAGAGAGATTTACAATGAAATTATTGAGACAGTAAATTTACATACTATTTCTAGACATATTTGATTGCTTTAACCATAAAGTGTTTAGGGTTTTTTTATCAAACTAATTAATATGAAATCCCTAATTCTAGCTTCAAAATTAACTTTCAACCAATATGGAAATGATTTAAATTTAATGGCTTGATTCTCACTTTCGATTAATTTAATACTCTTTCAGCGTTGATTTTTAAATTTGTCCCCTTCGCATACTTCCTTCTTTAATGTTTATGGATTTGACCTCTTTTCCGTTTTGGCTGTGATATCTTTGTACATCTAACCTCTTTCTCTAACATCACAAACGTTATAGATCTAACATCTTTCCATCTTGACCTTAGTACTTTTGCAGATTTGACTCTTTTATTGGTTTCATAATCTTGGCCTTCATGTATAAGGAAATTAGGGTTATACATATATGTTAAGCCGCGGTAATGCTTCACAGTCAACTTATAATTTATAATTATCGGTGATGTAAAAGTATAGTTCAAATAATGTGAAAATAAATGAATTTTTCTCAATTTTAAATATCGGAAAACATGTTTAATTGTATTTTTTTTCAAGTTATTGATGAAACACTTGGGACCACTAATCTAAAAACTCACTTTTCTTGAGGGAAAAGAGTATATATATATACGCACACATACATATATAAAGAAGAAAACCATATTGTGGAAATATTTTAGGTGATAGGCACTCCAATAGAGTGATTGGTAGAAAAGAAAAAGGAGATTTTTCCCTATATTTTTCTCTCTCATCCATCTTTTACTCTTCTATTCCTATACCTTTCATATATTTTATCTCTCTTCCCCTCCTCTCCCCAATGAGAGAGAAACACCAAAGAGTTAGAGAGAGAAAGGAGAGGAAGAGTTATGAAAAACACCATTAGATGCTGCATCTCTTGCATTCTACCGTGTGGAGCTCTCGACGTAATCCGTATAGTTCACTGCAACGGACACGTGGAAGAGATCAGTGGTACGATCACAGCCAGCGAGATCATGAAGGCCCACCCTAAACATGTGTTGAAGAAACCATCATCACCGTCCGACGACGGAGTCATGCCGAAGATCGTGATTGTTCCACCTGATGCCGAGCTTCAACGGGGCAAGATTTACTTCCTCATGCCTGTCCCTGCCACACCGGATAAAACCAGGCCACGATCTTCACAGAAGAAGAAGAAGAAAGAGAGTGCGAACGTTAACAACAACGCCTTTTCTGTCGCGAACGTTGTCGTTTCTGATCAGTACCTTAGCGAAATTCTCTCCGAAAAACTCTCGGTGCAGCGCGACAGGCGGCGTGGCCGTGTCGGCGTTTGGAGACCTCATCTAGAGAGCATTTCTGAGTCATTGAGCGACGTGTAACTTCAGAAAAAATTTCAGTATTTCACAAGTACTTATACACCAAACATGTATCCGTTGTGTTATTTTAAAGGTGCGTGTTTGCTAGAAACTGAAAATTTTGTCTGAAATTGCGAGTTTTGGGAATAATTTTTATGATTATTGTTACAATTCATTTATAATGGTTCGTCCATTAGGGTTGCAAATTAAGTACTCTTTTTGTTTTTAATTTATGAGCTTTGTTTTGGGCTTGTATATATGTATAGGAAGAGGATGAAAATAATCCGAAAAAAAAAATATTCTTGGAAGGTTTGCAGTTTGGTAATTGATTTTATATTTGTTTATTTTTTGTGTGAAAATGGGTATAGGATGGAGAAATTTTGAGTAATCAAAGAGAGTATTGATTCACTAATTATTGTAAATATAATTTTGTTTTTAATGTCTTAAAATATAAAACTAAAATTTTATTTAAAGGAACGGAATGTAATGGAAATATTGAAGTTAGAAACATTTTTACTTTTGATGTTAAATTATGTGCAAGGGTAATGACAAATTCTGGCGGCCTTGCTAACTACACTATTGATAGCCACATTTTGTTTACTTGGGAAAGAATAGTTTTGGTTTTGAAAGTTTATTGAGAAATTGTGGTGGATATAGATCACCAAATAATATGGCTACTTTTAGTGAAATATGACATTTTTCACATGTGAAAAAGTCTACGTTGTCCACTCTTAGACTATAATTTAGTAAAAATAATTTTTAAATCTTGTATTCTAACATTAAGATTAACGTATGCTAAATATTTTCGCAATATCCTAGTGTAACAAACACACATTTTAGCGGAAGATTTTCAAATAGACTTAGGGTCCACTAAACTATTTTTCTTCTCATGGGTCTACTCTATTATCTCTCAATTTAATCATGCATGTTAGTCTAAGAATGAATTTGAAAATATTTCGTCTAAAAATACTTTAATGCATTAAAAATGATACTTTAAAAGACTATTAAATTTTTAAAAGACGACTGATAACATTTTAAATTATTCTGACAACTAAACCATAGATCAATCTGAACAAAATATCCAACTTCGAATCCTCATCCCAATATTGTGTGAGAAAAAGAAAATGGATCAAAGATTGAGAAAGATGTAGCTTCTAGTGCTTTAGAATTTGGATTTGTAAGAACAAAATTTTGTTGGGGGTGATTGTGATATGATGATGATTGTACCATGGAATAAATCTAATTTCCTTTGTAGCCCATTATTTCATACAGTAATTGATTCAGTACTTACCTGGATGTTGCTCATTGGATCTGATTGTAATGACGTCATGGTTACGTCACTCCATTAATTATTTAACTTAAATAATTCAAGTTTATTTAAAAAAAAACTAAACAAAAAAATGGCTCCTCATTTCCTGGCATTAGTGCAACACACACGTATTTACCTCTTATGTGAAAACACATTAGCTAAAATAATGTCCAAAATTTAAATCTTTGCCTCCTCTTTTCATCGAATAATATAATATAAATTTAGAGTTGTTAATATACCCTAACCTAGTAGTTTAAAATTTTAAAATTAATAATTCTCCGAGTCATATACCCAAAAACATGAAGAGAAACTTTTAGATAAACTCTTGCGAAAAAAAAAAGATATTTAAGACATTCTTTTCTTTTTTAACCAAATTTAATATTTTTATAAGAAAAAATATTAAGATGTCTATTTGATTTAAAAAATTTATGATAAACTTGACATCTCTCAGACTGTGGTGTAGCAAAAATATTATAATAGACTACGATATAGTAAATGTTAATCTTAACATGTGAACATTAGACTATAGTCTAGTTCGGGGTTATTTAGTATATTCACTTATGAAAAAAGTCACAAAAGAGTCCTCCCAGTGTAATTTGTGATATTGAAAATGGAATTTAAAGAGATGGATGAAAAGATATGATAGCTAAGTTTATGCAATGGAAAGAACAAATTCCATGTCACATGTGTTTCCCAAAATGTGAAAAAGAAAGAGAAATAATGTGATTAAACAGAGAAAAAAAAAAGAAAAAAGAATGAAACTGTTGTGGATAATCAAAGTGACAAAGACCTATAGGTGGAAGAAAATGATATAGTCCCCACACTTTCAACCATAGAATAATGCAAAAATTCTAGCTTGCACTAACAAGTGGGTATGTCCCTTCAATAATTTTTTTCCTTTGTTCTTTTTTTCAGATTCGATAATAAAATGGTTCCAATTGTATTCTGTAAAGGTTAATACTGCAGTTTGAGTTCGCCTTTTACAATGTCTTGACAACCATTTTAGCCATGATCAGTCCCACTCTTCTTCCTTTATATTCTCAATATAATACACGTTGCTTTGCTTTCCTTTTCCTTTTTTGGGGACAACCAAAAGTTAACCACTGATGGGATACTATTTCGAATGCAAATCACCTTAATGTTCTAATGAGGAAAATAAAGATCATATGTGTTTACACTAGCGGATCAAAAATAAAGGAAAAGAAATATATTTTCTTGATGTTTTATGCCGAACTGATTTAAATCGTAGATATATGAACTTATTGATTTAAACTGTAGAGATCTGAACTAATATTATTCAATATTGAAAAATCCTAACAGGAGAAAACCTGTCCATATGCATTATTATGATCAAATTATTTTATTAGCGCTTGACATAATATAATACCCAAGTTTTTAACTAAATATATATTTACTTTTGATTGTACGTCCATATAAGTATACCGAAAGAAGTAGGATAAAATTGTTTTTAATAGTCCTGAAATTATGTACACTGAATTTATGGATGCAGTTATTTATTTGTATTTTGAAAATACGAAACTGACCATTTCAAGAAGTACAAGAACGAATGTCTAGCCTTCTAAAACTAAAAATCATTCTACACAAATTATTTGTAAGAATACTGAATTTTCAGTAATTATATAGTTATAGTGAAATCTACTACCATATTAATCCATTTTTTATGGTGCCAAAATTTTATTTATGATATAATAAGTATTTATTTTAACTAATGATTATATCATATTATATTATTATACATACTATTACACTACTACAAAAGCGAGGTTAGATGATGAGTAAAACCCGTCCTAATAACTCTATATTGACGGTTGCCTGACTGTCATCTACCAGGCTGTCATCTTTAGTCATTAAAAAAACCGTCATTATAATGGTGTACAATGACGGGGAATCCCCATCATCGTAGGTACCGTGAAAAATAGATAGATGACGGGAAGTCCCCATCATCTAAAGTACCTTAAAACGTAGATAGATGATGGAGATTGTCCGTCATCTAAAGTTACTTCACCTAGACTTTAGATGACGGGGAATTCCTGTCTCTTAGATACCGCCAAAATAAAAAAGATGACGGGGAATGGAGGAATCCCCGTCATCTAAAGTTCAAGAAAAAATATTTATTTAATTAAATAAAAAGCTTAGCATTCTAATTTTCATCTAACTCATTCTATACAATAAAAATAAACACAAAAATTATAATGATTATAATTCTAAAAGATATATTTCAAAATGGGAAACGTCTCCACATGCAATTTTCTAACAATTCTTTCACAATAATTATCAACAACAATCAATAACAAATCATCAGAGCTTTCTTTCACGTTTTTACACAACACACACCACTAGGGATGCAAACACATAATATGATTCTTTTCTTGAATTACATCAAAAGTATACATTCCCTATAATCAATAGCCAAAGAAAAACCTGAACTTGAAGAGATACACACAACTTCTAAATGAATTTAAATAAAATAACTTATTGGAGGAAGAAAAACTTTTTATCATCACATCTAGGAAATATATACAGACAAATAAGTGAAAAATATATATAACTAAAACTATTTATCAGTAATATACAACTGATAATACTCACCTCACAACATGAAGAAAGCAGCCTTTCTGCCAAACTAGGTTTCTTGTTGGGAAACTGAAAGGAAAAATTCTAACATATCAAGGTCCGGATGGACGCAAAAGCATTAGTATGTTAGAAAAAAATGACCAAGACAAGTAATCTAGAAAAAGAAAATGATATGAAGATGGAAGAACAAAGAAACAAAATAACATATTAGTTCATTAGTTGTTGATTATAAGTTATTACAAATCACAACTTTTACCCACAAGTGCACGTTTCAATGATAATGGATTGCCTAATACATAAAATACTAAGAAGGCATTGAAAGAAACTTGTACAATAAGGTTAATACAAATCAGAACAATCAAGAATACCACAATATATACCCTTTATACTACCTGATTTATAGGTGCAACGGACACATTTGATACTCCACTTGATTAGACCTTATTCTACATTGTATGACCATGTGCATATTAGTAGTTGAAACAAACACCCTATGATAATTCTCGAACGAAATTAAAAATGATACGGACCCTTATTATTGTCCAAAATTTGTAAAGTACAGAACTAGAAAAAAAAGATAAAATAGCAATAGCAAAGGGAATAAAACTATTTTAAACAACTCTATTTTCTTCCAATGTTATTGACTCCTTAAGAACCAAGCCAAAAATAATCAATCAAAAAGGTCACCAATGACCCCTCCCAAAGCCAAAACTATCAGAATCAATAGCCTAAAAATCTTTATAAAGTGATACCAAGTGCTATCAAATGATCAGAAAGAAGAAAAAATAAAGCTTAAATCTCAAAATAACAACCATTTCACGTTTATATATCATGAGAGCTATTGTTTCAATAAATAATCAAAGATAATACAAGTAACATACTTCTACATTCTCAATGAATAAGAGCAAGTAATCATCATTGCATCATGTTCACATCATAGAGAATTGTCAAAGATAATACAAGTAACATACTTATACATTATCAATGAATAATGGCAAGTAATCATCACTGCAGTATATTTACACATCCTTCAATCATGAACTTACGGGCATATGCTGCGATGTTAGACCCAAACTTTGAAATGGGGGAGTTTTGTGATAGGAGAAAATCTTCTCTTGAACAGTTCCATAGAACTTAATAGCCAAGCAAGACCAGTAGTAAAATGCAAGAGTGAGACATAATTAGACCAGGGACAACAGTAAAAAGCATAACACAGATGTAAATGGTTTGTATAAGAGACATTCACTGCATACGTAACATGAAATCGCTCTATCTCCCAAGGATTTCCAAAGTTCAACCAATAACCTGGTTGTTCATGCTGAAAGCCATCCAGTATGACCTGACGGAACAAACCATATTGGTATCGCAGTCCATATCTGCATAAGAAAAGTAGTTCCATCAATTGCAAAAGAATAATTACTCATGACCAAACATTAGCTTCAAGATAAGATTGTGAAAATACCATATTTATAACAAAGTGTTAAATGAATGAGCTATGACATAAGTGAATCTTTGATTATATTGAGTAGGCCCTAAAAAGGTAGTAAAGAGAATTTTGGCACACCCAATATTTCTCACTGATATACACTAATAACAAAGATTCTCAAATATAAAGAAGATAACAAGTTATATATATTCCAAAGATGCTTTTCACACCATTTACACATTTAAATCACTACTGGAAATTGATCAAATTGATGACCGTCTCCTTCATGGACCACCCACATTTTTAACATCTCCAACCACTTCCACTTTCACCACCCCCCCCCCCAATTTCTTTTGCTTTAGAATTTTTATTACTCAAAAAATAGGTATGGACAATAACGAGGTTAAGCCCTACTTATCGCAAATCTTTCCCCGTCCTGGGGGGAGAAAACATATAAGCCCATGATGACCAGTTGCGCTACACTCTCGTGGTTACTAAAAATTTATCTCCTAAACAAAGTAATTATCGTTTCTTCGGTTTTGTCCCAGAGAGTGACCGGTTGGTGGAAGGATTCTTCTCTCCACCTCAACGATTCCCATTAAAAAATTGAAAAAAAATAGTTATTATTGAAAAAAATTGCTTCAATTTTATGACTTATATAATTGGTCTTCCCTTTAGATCCTAATTTTTTGTGATTCATTATGTCAGGACAATTATCATTAACAAGTCACTACCAGCTCAAAAATCACATTTCTAATTACTTCACAATATTACCATTTAATAATGCAGCAACAACCTGGGAAGAAGCAAGGACATCCTAAATACAAATAAACCTGCTCCGCTAGAACTTCAAACTCAAAACTGAGTTGGCTCAGGGCATCTGCATATTGGTCCCGAATGCCAAAGTTGATGACACTGTTTGACAGTGAACGACCTAGCATTCCAAATAACTTAAAGTATTATATTAACATGTTAAAAGTGATAGATTAAGGCAAAAAAACAGATACACTCACAAGTGTAGTTAGACATGATAGTCACCTAAAACACAAACACCAGGAAAAGTATGAATAACCAGAACCATGCTTCAAATCTTAGACAAAAATAAAAATAAAAATGGTTCAAAGAATCACTGGATGAAATTTGCGAGTAAAAATATGTCGTCGCTGTCAAAAAATGAAGTTACATATATAGCTAGGAGACCGTGTCAAACATAGATGTATAAAGGGAAAATGAAGTTGCCCTTCATGATTTCATCTATTCTATTTTACTCATATATAGGAGTAGGCATTCAAGTGATAGATCATCTAGTTCAAATAATATTAGCAGCTAAGTTCTAACCATGACTAATTTTATCAAGCGCTTGAGAGAGAAAAAAACTTTTACATCTAGAATTAAATATTGAGAATCCACGGATGTACAAAATATGATTTATCTCCTAAAAAATATACCCAAGATACTCTATTGAGAGGAAGTATACGTGATTAGGATCTTTCCTCTTGAAGTACAGTTGAGTATCATGCCAACTTCAATCTACTGATCTCTTACGCTATGGGATAAAGCCTATAAGTTCCATCATTAAAAATCATATCATGATGACAGCTCTTCAACAATATTGCTGCAATGTAGACAAAATAAACAACCATCTGAGATCTTCAACAATAGCGAAAATTGATTAGAAATAAGAAGTGCTTGAATAAATAGAGCATAGACGGAGGCAAAACTAGAATGAGATAGTAACAAACTAAGGGAATATAAACTCAATTCACATAACATAATAGCAGTAAGCTAGCCTGTAAAAGCAGCATTCACGATTTAGGCAAGTAATGTAAAATAAGTAGGAATAAGGGACATAAGTACTGTAAGGAAATCTTTTATCCGTTAAGTTATGCACTTCTATATTATTGATATTGAGAAAAGAATAAAAAGAGATTGTATAGGCAGTGGGGAGAGAGAAATTTTGATTCATAAAATGAAAGCCAATTTTTCATTTAAAAATGGTGAACATCCACATGATCATGTCGTTTATAAGTACCATAGCTTCTCTTGCAGTTAGCCTGTCCAGATGATCATACTAGAGGAGCTTATCAAGAAAATCGATGGCATGCACTTGAAGAATCAATGTCAATTGAAAGGAACTTGTTCATTTTGTAATGCTAGACGTTCAATTCTCAGATAAAAGAAAGATAGGGTTACCTTTGGAGAAACTAGATGTAGGTTATATATTCAAATGCATTTGAGTTGATTTTGAAAGATTTGGAAGACAAAAATGCGGATAAAATGAGAAAAAGACGGATTTGGGCAGAATGGCCAGCGTCGTGGCTCTGGCTTCCACCGCCATGACCCTGGCAGCAACCACAAGAAGCAGTAACCCAACGCCGTGGCGCTGGCTTCCCAGCGTCGCGATGATGGCGTGTAACAGATTTGCCAGCATCACGACGCTGGCGCGATTTTAATTTTTTTTGTGATTTTTTGCTCCAATCCAATCCTTGATAAACCCTAATATATAAATATAATATTTTAGATCTTTTAGAGGGCTTTTATGGAGGTGAGACGTAGAGGAGAAATTTTTTTAGAGAGGAAACGAAGACGAATCCAACTGGAAGATGGATCTCAACTTCAATTTATTTTCAAATCTAGTTTTTTCTTCTACTTTCCCCTATCTTCATGAATATTATTAAGATATCTTCCTATTCTAGTATGTTCTAAATTTCTTATCTAGGCCTGCGATGTAGCCAAACCATGATTGTTCATAAATTTTAATTTTTAATTCAATCGATATTTATTCAGTATTATTGAGTGTTATAATCCGTTCTTAATGCTTGTGATTGTCTGGCCAATTATTGCATGATTTTGGATTTAATTCTGAGACCGAAAAGTGAAGATTGAATCTGCTATTTGTTTATAACACCATTAGATATAGTTATGAATCTAGTGTAGCAACTATAATTTCTTATGCTTAATCAGTTTCATTATATTGAATCTTGACGGATATGGATGATTCATATTTTTTATTCATTATTATCGATACTTGAGAAAGATGGATAATTATATTAGAGAAATTCGTTATAAATGTTCTGAATAAACATTAATGGATTGAGAATAAGAATTTAGAGTATGTTTGGTTTGGTGAAATAAAAAATTCTAGAGCTTTTAACTAATCATATTTGAATTGTTTCTCCTTATCAAGTTTTAATCTTTTTAGTTCAATTTTTCGTTCAAAAATATCAACTTTTCGTCATTCTCTATTAGATTTAAGGTATTCTTATTTTTAATATTTTAATATCAATCAATCCTGTGGACGATACTCTATTTTCATAGAAAATTTATTACTTGACGACGATAGTGTGCATTTGCACTATGAAAAATTTGCAACAAGTTTTTGGCACCATTGCCGGGGATTGATTTTGTTCATTAATATTAGAGTTAAATGTTAATTTTAATTTGAGTCTTTATTTTTTTTATTTACGATTGTTTACTATTTTAAATTTTCAGGCCTTTTCTAAGGTGTATGAGAAAATTTGAAAGCGGAAATTTGACTCCTCTAAATTTGGAAATTAAGCGAACATGTAATAAAAAATGAGGAGATAACCTTTTAAACAACCTCAAGAAACCATAGAAGATGTAAGAGAAAATCCTAAAATTGTTAACAACCAAAATAACCGGGTGATTCGAGACTATGCTATGCCAGCAGTCATGAGGCTGCGTCTTCCATTCAATGCCCTGTTATTAATGCCAACAGTTTTGAGATTAAACCGGTTTATAATTCAAATGGTGCAAGTAAATTAGTTCAGTGGTTACCTAACGATGATCCAAATGTTCACATAACCACTTTTCTCGAAATCTGTGAGACATTCAAGCACAACAATGTCTCAACTGATATAATTTGGCTGAGGTTATTCCCATTTTCACTACGGGATAAGGCTAAGAGTTGGTTGAACTCTTTACCAGTTAGATCGATAACTACTTGGAATGGCCTCTCTGAAATTTTTTTAGCTAAATTCTTTCCACCAGCTAAAACAGCCAAAATGAGAAATAAGATCACCACCTTTGCCAAACATGAGCGTAATGTGCCAAGAAAGACTCATGGAGTTCATGAAGTAGATGCACTTACTGCCCTCACAGCTCAAGTAGCTACACTTTTAAAGCAATTTAGCTCTTTCACTGCCAATGCTAGTGCAGTTCATGCGATACATGTAGTTTGTGAATTATGTAATGAACCTCATTATAGCACTAAATGTCAAGCTGAGCGTAATGTAGAAAGAAATACATATGGAGTTCATGAAGTAGATGCATTTACTGCCCTCACAACTCAAGTAGCTACACTTTCAAAGCAATTTAGCTCTTTTACTGTCAATGCTAGTGCAATTCATGCGACGTAAGAAGTTTGTGAATTATGTAATGGACCTCATTGTAGCATTGAATATCAAGCTGGAAATCTATTTGCTCATTCTTAGTCTCAACAAGCTAACTTTGTTGGGAACTATAATAGGCAGAATAATCCATTCTCCAACACCTACAATCAAGGATGGATAAATCACCCCAATTTCTCTTTGAAGAATAGCCAGAATGTGATTAATTCACCAATTACAAATCAGCCTCAACAACCTAAAATTTCTCCAGAAGATGCTATTTCCCAGCTCACATTTACTACTATTCAATTTATGACAAGAACAAATGCTACACTTCTGAGGCAAGAAACAAGTATTCAGTGGCAAGAAACCAGTATTCAGAGTCAAGCTACGTCAATAAAGAATTTGGAGCTTCAAATGGGTCAAATTTTAGAAATACTCACACAAAGACCACAAGGTTCTCTACCAAGCAACACTGAGAGGAATCCAAAAGAACAAGTAAACGCCATTACTCTTTGCAGTGGTAATGAGTTAGTAGAACCTTAGAAAGTCAATGTTGCAAATTCTCAACCAATTGAAGCAGAAACTGAGACAATGGATTATGATGTTGCCAAGAGGTCGGAAAAGAAGAAAGGAAAGCCTAAGTCAAAACTCTTTCCTGATAATCCTGCACCATATGTTCCACCTATTCCATTCCCTCAGCGGTTCCAAAAGTAGAATTTGAACAAACAGTTTTCTAAGTTTCTTGATGTATTTAGGAAACTACATATAAACATCCATTTTATAGATGCTTTGGAACAAATGTCGAGATATGTCAAATTCATGAAGGATATTCTCTCAAACAAGAGAGGAGTACGAGAGAGTTGTACTTATTGAGGAGTGTAGTGCTATTTTGCATAATAAATTGCCTCCAAAGTTAAAGGACCTTGGAAGTTTTACTATTCCTTGCACCATTGAAAATTCATATTTTGAAAAGACTTTATGTGATCTTGAGGTTGGTATCAATTTGATGCCGTATTTAGTTTACAAGAAGCTAGATCTTGGAGTAGCTAAGCCCACAACTGTATCCTTACAGTTAGTTGATTGGTCTATCAAATAGACATTGGGGATTATTGAGGATGTTTTGGTAAATGTGGATAAATTTATCTTCTCAGCTGATTTTATTGTCCTTGACATGGAATAAATCAAGAAATTTTTATTATTCTTAGTAGACCATTTTTAGCTACGAGAAAAACTCTGATTGTTGTGAAAAAATGGGAACTAAGCCCACTACTGTATCCTTACAGCTAGTTGCTTGGTCTATCAAATATCCATTGGGGATTATTGAGGATGTTTTGATAAATGTGGATAAATTTATCTTCTCAACTGATTTTATTGTTCTTGACATGGAAGAAAACCAAGAAATTTCTATTATTCTTGGTAGACCATTTTTAGCTACGGGACGAACTCTGATTGATGTGAAAAAATGGGAACTTATTCTGCGAATGCAAGATGATTAGATAATTTTTAATGTTTTCAAAGCAATCAAACACCCAAATGATATGAATAGTTATTTGCGGGTGGATAGTGTAGAATTTGGAGAAGGTAAACCTAGACACCTACCATTTATTGAAAAACCATCGGTGTTAGACCTCCACCTTCGATACACCATATGGGAGAAACATCTACTCTACCTGCCATTATTTCTGCTTCGTTAAATGTTGAACAAGAAGACAAGCTGCTGAGGGTGTTGAGAGAGCAACAAATGG
Source organism: Datisca glomerata (assembly GCA_003255025.1). Classification (NCBI taxonomy): domain Eukaryota; kingdom Viridiplantae; phylum Streptophyta; class Magnoliopsida; order Cucurbitales; family Datiscaceae; genus Datisca; species Datisca glomerata. The sequence goes on from QANY01001512.1 coordinate 248,145, forward strand.
TCTTAGGCTGGTCAATTTCTAACACAAAGGGAATTCTAAAGTCAGTGGATAACGGGTGAAGGTCTTGGAGGAGCTAAGCCCACTACTATGTCCTTATAGTTAGTTGATCGGTCTATCAAATATCCATTGAGGATTATTGAGGATGTTTTGGTAAAGGTGGATAAATTCATCTTCTCAGCTGATTTTATTATTCTTGACATGGAAGAAAACCAAGAAATTTCTATTATTCTTGGTAGACCATTTTTAGCTACGAGAAACTCTGATTGATGTGAAAAAATGGGAACTTATTATGCGAATGCAAGATGATTAGATAATTTTTAATGTCTTCAAAGCAGTCAAACACCCAAATTATATGAATAGTTATTTGCGGGTGGATAGCGCAGGATTTAGAGAAGGTAAACCTAGACACCTACCATTTATTGAAAAACCATTGGTGTTAGACCTCCACCTTCGATACACCTTTATGGGAGAAACATCCACTCTACCTGTCATTATCTCTACTTCGTTAAATGTTGAACAAGAAGACAAGCTGCTGAGGGTTTGAGAGAGCAACAAATGGTGTTAGGCTGGTTAATTTCTGACACAAAGGGAATTTTAAAGTCAGCGGATAACGAGTGAAGCCTAGATGTTCATTATGTCTGGCTGAAGACATAAAGGCAAGCGCTACCGAGAGGCAACCCGATTATATTTTGATTATTTCATTTTTTTAGTTTTTTTCTTTTGCTTATTTTATTATTGTTTTTCTTTAGGTTTTTATATAAAAAAAACTTTGGACGAATTTGGCTCATGCACCACTTTCCTCTCAGTTGGAGACAACAAGAATAATGAAAAGACTGACGAGAATGATAGCTCATCATTATTCAGGGAATTCCTCTTTACTTACTCCTTTTACATATATTTCTTTTCATTGAGGACAATAAAATTTTTTAGTTTCGGGGTGGTGGCTTTAATTTGAATTTTTTTCGGCATTCTATTGTTGACAACACTAACACTTATGATGAGATTAGTTTTGAAAAAAATGTTGAATTTGTGTATCGGTGTGTGGTTGAACTAAGTATTGATTTGCATTACACTAGAGAATCCTGACATATTGAGCACCTAGTCTTGAGCGTTTGATTATCTTTTTTTTTTTGCTTAGAGAAAGTTTATGTGACTTAAGAAATCATTATGATCTATAAGAACTCTAGAACCAATTTGATTGTTGTTTCAGGTGAAATTCTAGGGTACTCTTCACTTAGGACATGATTTAGGCCATCTTTGGACCGTTTAAGCTTTTTAAGCCAACCTGTGCATAATTGTTTTCCTAGTCATCCCTATTGAGCCTAAATAGCCATTTTTTATCACCCATGGTAATTTTGCAATCTTATAAAAAAATTCCGTACTACCTCTTTTTACTCATAGTATTTGAATGTTCTAGGAAAATACTTGGAGCTATGACAATCTGGGTGGATGGAAGGAGTTTCAATATAAAAATGGTGAATAAATTTGATTTCGTAGCCTCTTGGGCTTGAGTGACTAAGCTCGAAGGAGTGTCTTAAAACCAAATACCCTAAGACCAACTGGTTTAGGAGCTATTAACTGAAAACTCATTAAAGAAAAGAGAAGTTTAAGGAAATCAAATTAAAAAAAATAGAGAAGGTTTGAGCATGATTGATTATTCAAGAGGTGAAAGGACAAGTTTGAGGGTGTTACAAGATAAGTTGAGTTAAGCTCGTTGATTCTTAGAATACATGTATGACCATGGGTAAAGATTGAGCCAAAATAATATCATTTATCCTACCCTAAACCCTAGCTATACATTATAAGCCTATGAAAGTCTTAATGATTCTAAGTGATGTGGTTTTCCTACATTAGTGGAGAGTGACATGAAAAGTTAGTTATGGAGTTTTAATCTATTTATAGATTATTAGATCCACTTTTACAAGACTTGATTACATAAACTCATCTATGTTTAAGAGATTGGACGACTTAAGGTGACACACACACACACACTCGGGACTTTTCAAGTTGTAATGTAAGTTGGTAATTGTGTTAAAGCTTTATATGATCACAATTCAAAAAAAAAATTTGGGTTATCGCTTGTTTGAAATCTATGAGGTATATTTAGTTAGTCGAAAATTTTCATCATTTGACCGTAGTTTTGCTGAATTAGAGTTTAATATTTTTTTATTTGATTTATTATTTTAGTTTTGCTCGGGACTAACATAAAGTTAAGTTTGGGGGTATTTGAAGAGTGTGTTTCACACTCATATTTTATATAATTTTAACTTTAATTTTATTGGTTCTTTGAGTTTTTATGTTTGATTTATGTTTGTTTTTATTTTTATCTTATATGTTAGATATTCAAATAAATTTGGGTTGATTTTGAAAGATTTGAAAGGAAAAAATACGGATAAAATGGGGAAAAATACGGCTGTGGATTCCACCATCGCGACGCTGCCAGCAACGACAAGAAGTAGTAAGCCAACGTCACGACGCTGGTTCCCACCGTAATGACGTTGGGGCGATTTTAGATTTTTTTATGATTTTTTTTGCTCCAATCCAATTCTTGACAAACCCTAGTGTATAAATATAATACTTTAGATCTTTTAGAGGAATTTTTTGGAGGTGAGAGGCAGTGGAGAACGCTTTTTGGAGAGGAAACGAAGATGAATCCAACCAGGAGACGGATCTCAACTTCAAATCATCCTCAAAACTAGTTTTTTTCTTCAAATTTCCTCTATATTCATGAATATTATTAGGATAACTTCCTATTCTATTATGTTCTAAATTTCTTATCTATGGCTGCGACGTAAACAAACCATTATTGTTCAAAAAATTTGATTTTTAATTCAATCGATGTTTATTCAGTATTATTGAGTGTCATAATCCGTTCTTAATACTTGTAATTGTCTGAATAAATATTGTATGATTTTAGATTTAATTCTGAGACTGAGAAGTGGAGATATTTGCTCTTTGTGTATAACACCATTAGAATTTCATAAGTTAGAGATAATTATGAATCCAGTGTAACAACTATAATTTCTTGTGCTTAATGAGTTTCATTATATTGAATCTTGACAGAGATGTATGATTCGTATTGTTTATTCATTATTATCGATACTTGAGAAAGATGGATAATTATATTAGAAAAATTCGCTATCAATGTTCTGAATTAATGTTAATTGATTGAGAATTAGAATTTATAGTATGTTTGGTTTGGTGAAATCAAAAACCTAGAGTTTTTAACTAATCATATTTGAATTGTTTCTCCTTATCAAGTTTTAATCATTTTAGTTCAAATTTTCATTCAAAAATCTCAACTTTTCGTCATTCTCAATTAGAATTAAGGTATTCTTATTTTCAATATTTTAATATCAATCAATCCTGTGGACGATACTCTATTTTCATAAAAATTTTATTACTTGACGACGATAGTGTACACTTGCACTATAAATTAATCGTTACAGATTGCAAGCAATGATTATCATCACAAGGCAACAATTCTGAGGAAAAATTAAAGGATTAGAACATCGTAGATTGAAGTTAAATAAATTCAGCCATCAACTAAAATCTAAATTGGTTCATGTAGAGAAACCAAACGCACCTCCCAACAAGCACATCAAGCAGAGGATCAAGCTTCAAATGATATTTATTCAGGTAAGCATTCAACTCATCAGTCTCAAGTACCTGAGAAATGCAAGACCACTATACTCACATATCGCAGAAAAAAGGTACAATACACACTTATATACAATAGTAGTGTCAACAAACTACATAGTATCTATATTATATTACCTTGGAAATTTTGACAAATGGTTGTCATGACCATAAAAGAACGACTCCTTGCGAAATATCTACATTAATATTGAGTTCAGTAAGCAAAGTATGAACCAACTAAAATGGAAAAACCAACACATAAATTTCATTTAAAAAATCACTAGCTTGACATGCATAAAACATAATCCTTACCATTCCAGCAAACATGCAATCAAGACTCCACACGTCTAAAGAATAATCGTAATCTTGCAAATCAACTAAAAGTTCTAGACTTTTGAAGTATCTAAGGATAAAAGAAAGATAAAAGTTCAGTATTTCCACCAAATTGTGCATACCTCGAAAGATGTATACAAGGTAATGATGACTTTTATAATCCTAAAACATGCAAGTAAACTCAACAATTCAGCATGCCATATAAGACATGGCATCCTAGAGATAGCAGCATCCTCGTAAATCATAGAATAAAGCAGGACGACATACTTCATGTCAGTGTCAAGGGAATTAAAGTTACAACATGATTTCCTTTCTAATAAGAAATTGAACAACATTATATTAACATTTTAAAATATATGAATCCATTTCTTTTATTAAAACAATAAAACTATTGGAATCCTAACAACTATTTATCGGTTACACCCAAACAATAAACTATAACAACGTGAGAGTTACCCGGTATCCATTTATATCAGCCCCGTCAACCTGTGCTCCATTTTATAATATCACATATACTACTGGTATAACACCTCGAACTGCAACCCAATGTAGCGAGGTCTGCTGCATTTTGTACGATATCAGAGAAGTTGTTAAGAAAGTAAGATTTTACTAATAAGGACAAAGATAGAGTAGAATACATCAACTATGTACTACACAATATTAGAGAAGTTGTTAAGAGCATCCCATTACAAAGCGTAATACCCATTGGCATCAAATTCAGAAAGAGAAGCCCCATCTTCTTCAACGAACCTTCTCAATTTTTGAAAATCCCCGTATGCGGAAGCCGATAAAACATCGAACAAAGCATCAGTTTTCTGGGATTTGGAGTCTGAAGATGCTAAAACCTTGATCTCCAACGAAGCCATCCGAGATAGAGCAATCACCTCACATGAAGAAAAATCTTGACCAGCAATCAACAACAGACCCTCAACCTCTACCTCCTTCACAGACCCTTGAGTCTCTCTGTGTCTCGCAGATCTCTCTCTCAAACCTCTGTCTCTCAAACCTCTCGTAGATCTTTCTCTCTCTCTCTCTCTCTCAAAGCCCTGTCTCTCATAAATATATATATATATATATCTCATATTTCTCTATCTCTCGTAGATCTCTCTCTTTATCTATCTCTCTATCTCTCTCATAACATAACTCTAAGATCTATTCCATGTATCAATGGATAGAATGAAGGCGTCACTCTCCTCTAAGACCTACTGCATGCATCAATGGGTAGAATGAAGGTGTGAGCTATTCTAGATTTGGACAGAATGAAGGTGTACATTGGGAGAGTGCTCTGAAGCTATCGCCATTGAAGTGAAGGCATGGTGCTTCTCTAGACTGGATCTGAGCAGAATGAAGATGTGGGAGGAGGGAGAGGGAGAGAGAGAATGAGAGAGAGGGAGAGAGAAAGGGAGAGAGAAAGGGAGAGAGAGGGAGAGAGAGGGAAAGAGAGGGGGGAGAGGGATAGGGAGAGGGAGAGGGAAAGGGAGAGAGAGTAACCAGAGACAGGGAAGACAAAAATGACAAAGTAAAAGCAAAAATAGTTTCGATTGATTATATAGCGTGACATTTTGGTAAATAAAATGAATTTCGAGGTCAATAGTGAATTTTTTACACCATACAACAATGACATGTTTTTTCCACTGTCATAATAAAAATTTATATTGATAGCTCAAAAATTAGCTGTCATAGTAGATAACACATTTATGACAGTTAATTTTTGAGCGGTCATCCTAACCCAAATTACTCTCCCCTACACTATTTTCTTTTGACAGATTTTAGAGAATTGTCATTGTATCAAAGATGTGGCTGTCATCTAAAGCCAAAATTGTAGTAGTGTTTAGGGGTAAGTAAAATTGCACAAACCGAAAAAACCGATGGAACCGAACTGAACCGTGGCAGTTCGGTCGATTTGAGTATAATTTACGGTTTGGTTCGTTGTTAATTTAGCAAAAATTGTGCGGTTCAGGTTGGTTTACGGTTTTTATAAGAAAATCACACCAAACCAAACATATTTTACTTATGAATTGTGCCATCTGAGTTGTGTGATGGACTACACCCTAGAAAACATATTTTTAGACTGTTCCATAGAGTGCCTTATTCAGCTTGCACACATTCTTGGGTTTGGAGGAGTTTATGAACCCTTAAGACTGTTCCATAAAAATTATTTCATGTATGTCTCCATGCAAGAAAGTATTATTAATTCAAGTTGTTGTATGTCTCATCCTTTTGATACTGTAAGAGTAAGCATGACCCTAAGTGTGCAGGGTTTAAGTACTGAACTGAAGGTGTCATAACTATTAATACCAAGCTATTGTTGGAACCCTTTGGCTACTAATCTGGCCATATACTTATGAATTGTGCCATCTGAGTTTTACTTATGAATTGTGCCATCTGAGTTTTACTTATGAATTGTGCCATCTGAGTTGTGTGATGGACTACACCCTAGAAAACATATTTTTAGTTTGAAAGTCAAATTTATGTGTGTTGTAAGGTCTCAAGAAGGGAAAACAGGAATAATCAAACACCTTAAGATGATTGTAGTTAGGTGTTTTACCAAACAGTTTTTCATAGGGACTTATATTAGACAGAATTGGGGTGGGAAGAATATTTATGAGGTAGGTTGCTGTTGAGAAAGCTTCCTAAAAGAACTTGATTGGTAATTTATAATGAGCAAGAAGTGCAAGGCCTTTTTCTGTAATTTATCTATGCGTTTTCTTTTAGTTCTTCCATTTGGTGCATGGTGTGTGGGCAAGGGTGCCTGAAAATTATTCCAAGTTGTTTGAGAATAAGTAGCATTTATCTAAACTCTCATCTCAGTCACTTTGTATGCTTTTTATTTTGATATTGAATTGTCTTTCAACATAGGCATTAAAATGAAGAATGGTGTCTTTAACTTTTGATATTGCTTTAAGATGTAATATCCAGGTAAATCTAGTGCAGTCATCAAGCATGCTAGTGTGCTATCTAAATCTTGAATTAGGATTAGAAACTTGAAAAAGGAAATTGACGTGCCTTACCTAACATGAAGGAATCACAGAAAGTTAAGGCACTTGGACTTGGACCGATACTAGACATATTTATAGACTTAAACACTTGACTCATAATAGGGATAAAGGGGTGGCCTAATTTTTTATGTCAAAGATTGGGCTTTGTTTACAGAAACATAAGCTAAAATACTAAATACATTCTTGTCAGACAGTGATGCGTGTGTTTTTCCAGTTATAGCAATTGAAAAATTGTATAGCCCTTCATGTAGAACACCCTGTAGAATCACATTTTTAGAAATCTTGTCCTTCACAAGGCAAGAATTAGAATTAAACTCAATAGTAACAGGATTATCAAATGTAAGTTCTGATATGTTAAGTTAATTTTTGGCAGAAGAAGGAACACATAATATTTGATCAAGTGTAATTGTTTTATACTTATCAGAAGTTTGAAGCGTATTTTTTCCAATGTGAGTTGTGTGCATATGCTTACCATTCCCAATCATGACCTTTGCTTTACCCTTATAGTCACATTTGATGGATAGGTTTGCTAAATCAGATGTAGTGTGATGATTGAAACCATTGTCATGGTACCAAGCATTCTCTTCAGAATTACTTGTTGGGGTAGTAAATGCACTTGGAGATCTGTGAGGATTCCCACGACCAGAGGAGTAAGAGTAAGGCATTTGTGAGGTGGGTTGTTGGAGATTCAATGGGTTGAAAACTGGGATCAAACCTACAGTAGCAAGTTCATGCAAAGTGTCCTTGTCTTCTACATATTTAGCACATTGGCCTATTTCCATTTCTCCCTCTTCCTGTTCCTCTCCCTCTGAAGTTTCCACCATTTTCCTCTTTGTCCAAATTGGGTAGAGTAGGGTGAGTAGTTTGTCCTTCTTTGTTGGAAGTTTGCTACATGAGCAGCTGGGTTATGGACTTCAATAGAGGTGTTACTCAGCAATTGTTCTATTCTCATTTCATGGCTTTGCAGCATGAATTGGGCTTCTTGCAAGGACACAGATTCACCTCTAGAGGTTAAGTTTACTACAATTTGGATCATATTCAGATCCCAAACCTCCCAGTTTATAAAGAAATAAATTTTCATTGGGGATTAATTGGCATGTAGAAGACAAACTGTCAGTAATGGACCTCATCTTAAGTGCATAGTCATTAATTGATAGAGCTCCTTTCTTTATGGTCTGCAACTGGAGTCTCAATTAAAGGGTCCTACTTTAGATCGGGAGGTGAATATATGTTCTAAGGTTCTCCATACATCACTTGAACTAGTACATTTTACTACATGACCAAACATGGATTTTGTAATAGAAGCCAGAAGCCAACTTAATAGGTGTTGGTTAGTTCTTTTCTAGTTAACAGATTCTGGATTAAGAATGAATGGTGACTCAGTTTTTGGTGTATGTTGAGGATTAATCAATAGAGTAGCAAACGTTTTGATGAACTCTAGATCAAATGCTCTAACTATCGATAATATCTGTGATTTCCAGAATGTGTAATTGTTTCTGTCTAACCTGATTAAGATTGTCACCATATTTGCAGGGAGCATGCCGGGTAAAGCAGGTAAAGGATTGTTAAGAAATTAAAGGGAAGAGGATTAAGAAGAGGAGAAAGAGTTACTTAGGCGCTTATATTTGAGTGACTGGTGTTTCTGTCATGGTGGCGTTTTGATTTTCAGCAGCTCAAGTTGCTCTGTTTTCTGAAACTTGAAATAAAGACCATTGAAAGAAGATGTAAATTGAGGTATGACTCTGATACCAGCTTGAAATAATGAAGAATTTGATAAAAGATTTTATGTATATTATTTACTGTATCGATTACTCAAAAGAATGGCAAACTATATATACAAGAATGAGAATAGAAATCAGTTTTGCATGCTAAAAAAGAATGAGAGAATCGAAGTTGTTATGGAAGTTTTCCATGCAGAAATGAATATTCTCATGAATGGTGATCGAGGAAAATCTAGGGCCTTTCGGTGATTGGTTGGAGAGAGCTCAAATCAACTCTTGCTTGCTGTGCAAGACAGTTATCCACCTCAGCATTGCTTTGGCCAATGGAGAGTTACTTCTTCATCTCTGAGTTGGCATTATGGAGGTACTGCTGAGCTGTGAATGTGGCCTTCCAGCGGAGGTATTGCTTTGTTGGTTGCGAGTTTTCTGTGTCTTTCCTCTGTTTTTTTTGTAGGTTCCCTGATTTTGTTCCTCGTGTGGTATTGTTTTGGGTGGCTGTTCCCGTTCTGCAACTTGGTGAGGACTTTGCCTTCAGAACGGTAGGTGTGTGTTGCCCTCACCTAGCTTGGTTGTACATTGAGTTCAGTTCAGCTGAGCCGAGCTGATGATTCATTGCTTGGGTTGTCTTCTATCTTTGTTTAGTTCACCATTAAAGCTAGTTTGCACTATGTTAAGTGCTGTGCATATATGCGGAGAATGTCTCTTGTACTGTATATTGGGTCCAATATACTCACTCTCTAAGCCAAAAAAAATCAAAATTGTTTCTGGTGAGTACAAAGCTGACCCACTTTTCCGAGTAGTGAGACTGTCCTAACTCAAATCATTGGGCCGACAAAGAAAATGGAAAAAAGATAATGTGAGAAAAATTTATTATATAAAATACGTGGAGTGGCATTGCTCTCCGTTGCTTTCTCTTTATTATTTCTTTCCTGTTTGTTATTTGCTACAGCTTCATGGCTATTGCCTAGATATTAATGTTAAACCATATTTTCTGATTGACTTTTTTAAATTAAGAAAAATGGATTTGGGCATAATAAATGAAAAGAAGATTGAATAGTTCGATCATTTGCAATATGCATATGCCTTCCAAATTCATGTGTAAATTAAGTCAATCGTGATTTCTAGTGGACGAAATTAAGTCAATCGTGAACAACAAATATGTTATTACATATCTAAAAAAAGAGTTTGACTCATGAAAGGATTCACCTGTTGTTAGCTTCGTGTTGTTGGCAAAGTTACCGCTGCTAAGGATTGAAGATAAGCATGACTCAAATCAATAATCTCATGTGTGTATTGAGTATCTCATGTGTAAATGAAACTTTTATCACACATGATTGGACTAACCACTATTTTGAAAGATATGATTTCTCATAAGTTTAAACTCTATGTCGTTGTACATTATCACTAATACTTTTAATGATGAGAAATATTTTAGATACATTTATCCAACCAACTAATTAAATTCTAAACTAATCTTACAATTTTGAACGTCAACTTCAACTCTTAACCCTCAACTTTTAACATCGTTTTAGATGTAGTGGTGATTAATAATTAATAATATAATAAACGACAATGATAAAGTTATATTTATTAGATGCAGATTATTAAACGACAATAATATTTTTCATATAGTAACAAATATATTACTTCAATTATATAAAAATAACTTATCTATTAATTTAATACATAAATTATTATTTTGATTTATCACATGTGATTATTTCTACGTTTTAAGGTAAAATCTCAATTGATCTTATTAATAGTTAAAATCTAAACTTTCATTTTGGTTTTTGAAAAACTTTATTAAATTATGTTGATTTGTAAATCATATTCTATTTTGTTTAAATTTTTATTATTTTATCTCCTTCATTACTTAATCTAATCAAGTTTCATTTACTTCTTCTCATGTCCAACCCACTCCCAATTAACGTTTTGAAACTCCAATAATCTTTTCATATTCATATTCAACCACCGTTCCACTAACACTTAAAGTCCATTTACTTCTTCATTAACATACTCTTCCATATTGGATAGTTAAAGTTAAGTGAATTTTTTATTTTTTTTCCTTAATATCTTGGTTATAATTTTTCCGTATTTTTTTTTTATCTTGGCTAAGAAAAGAGAAGGTGAAAAAATATTTTTCATTACTGCCAAACAAATGAACTAGGATTCGAGGTACAATTCTTTAACTATTTCTTGCTCATCAACCCGACTTTACTGTTATTGAGTTGGAGTTTTTCATTTAGTTTACCCACTATAATTTATTTGTTAATCTTAATTATCCAATCTTAACTTTTGACTATTTCTTCTTGATTGGTTCTTAGTGATGAATTTTCCTGCTCATTTTTTCTCAATCAATGGAGGATATGTTATTTAATTGATTTTCTTATAATTCTTTAGTAAAAGTATTTTAAGTACAAAGATTTATCATTAATAGATATTATAGAATAAAATTAGATTATTTTCTTTCCATAAATTTAATTATCAATTCTTATTACTCTAAACTACACTACTAGAAAGAATTTTTTCAATCTTAAAAAAGAGTTAAACAATAGAGTCTTACATATGATTTATCAATAAGACCTGTAGAAATATTTTTAAGTCATCTATAATAACTTAAAAATATATTTTTAGTTATTATCGTACTATGTTATTTTAAGTAAATAAGTTTTAAAGTTATGTTTTGTAGCTCGTGCATAGCACGGGTACATATATTAAAAATAGCTTAAGGAGGAGAAAATTTTTATTCTCCAATTTACTCTTCAAGTCTCCTTAAAATATAGTACAATTTAAAATTTTCACATATATTCTCATTTAACATAATCCACATACTAGAGACTATTATTTTTCATTCAATAATAATTTGTTTAAAATAGTATGTAAAATTAAATATTCTTATGAGATTATGCAAATAGAAACGTAAGTATCCATAGATGAGTCTTGATTAGTTTTAGGCCAACAATAGTTTATTTCTTAGAAACCTATAAAATTAAATTGGAACGTATGAAAATTCATATAAATTAATTTAAATAAATACGTTTGAATAAAATAAATTATCTTTTAATATGATAGAATCTCACAAACTGATGACTGTTCATTTCTATATATTTTCAAATAACAATGTTATATAGTACAATTTCAACAATATTATAAACTATTTATTGTTTATTACTATTATTTTACTTTAATTTTAGATTTAGAATTATTTTTAAAGATAGTGTATTTATTCAACATTAACACGAGCGAAGCACGTATTTTTCATCTAATGATCTCTAAAAGACATCCGATAAGAATTGAACGACTCAGATTTGGTCTTTACAGGAATAATTAAGATAATAAAAAGAAAATAAAAAAATTAAAAACGGAATAAGAGGAAAATATATTTATTCTTCATTTGGTGCAGAATAATTAAGATTCAGAAACACAAATGAAGAACCACAATGATTATGAGCGGCGTCTTCCTTATTTTCTTTCGACATTTGTGTTGGTAAAGTGTCACTTTCTCAACCTTTAATTAGCTTTTATGTTTCCAAGATATATATTAACTTGTTGCTTTTCGTCATATGCTTACACAAATTCATATAATATATTATTTTCATTAATGTTAAGTTAAAAAAAACTATATTTACATTTTAATATTAATTATGAATAAAGAAAAACTGAGGAAATATAAAAAGAATGAGAATGAGAGGGAAATCAATAAAGTAGTAAACTTAATCCTCACTGTTATATGTGTTTCCTAATCACTAACAAAGTGACGACACGTGTTACACCACATCAAAAAGTTCATGATAAAGGAAATATTCAAAAGAGAAGGCCCAACCTCGCCTAGTCAGTTTTGAGAGTGCTCGGGTTGTACAAACCTGAGGAGATGAAGGACAACAAGAATGAAGCTCGCAAAGAGAGCTCGGATAACCCCGAGTATCAGGGGCATCATTACCCGCCAAAAGTAACATCGCCATGACAGAATGTCAGATTAACCCCCGATATGTCACATCAAAAGCGCATCAATATTTAATGCCCATCACTTTATGTCAAAAATCGCCTCCCACATGTGTAATTAAAGGCAATCATCGTGTCCTGGAAAGCTTCCCCTACACGCTCCCGAGGCCTCTTCGACACACTTTATCCAACAATGCCTCAATTATAAATACCCCCGTCTACTCAAATGAGAGGTATTTCATTTCTCCCTTAAGAAAACTAGGTCAAAATAACGTCAAGATACTGACTTAGGCATCGAAGGCCCTTAGATAAGGCAACCACCCCCAGTTCCCCTCACTATTTGGGTTCTTTGTTTGTATTTTATATATTCCAAGGTCAAGAGGTATTCCACGCTAAAGAGGAGATGGCATGTAACATTACTATTAAGAGTTTCGGCATCAACAGTTGGCACCGTCTGAAAGGACCACTGGCGGGGTCGTTATACCGCTAGAGAATCACAAGGGAAACCATACGAGAAGGGTCGAGATGACACCTAACTCGGAGAAGCTGCCACCTCTTGAGGAAACCAAGACTAAAGTGAAATTGGGCTTTGGAAGATCAAGTTGTCACCTAGTGGTTGAGGCTCTAGTTGAAGTTAGACCAGGGAAACAAAAGAAAGAGCGAGGTAATGGGAAGGGCTCAGAAGGAAGACATCGTGTTAAGAAACCTCTGGTATGAGTACGGCCGCTCACAATTCTACCAGACAAGGGAGGAGAGCAGAGTGGATGAAGAAGAAATGAAAGCAAAGACCTTTGAAGAATATCTCAGAGGTAATATGTGAGTCACCGCGGGAGATGAGGGTAAAACATCAACAGGCCACCCTCGGCAAGGCTGTTGTTATACTCCCTAGCGTCCCTTTGGCTACCAACAATTTCGCAAAGCTGCTACACAGGTGAAAAATAGCATTATATGAGTAAACAGACTTGAGACCATTCCTAGTGGAAATACATGACCCCACATCAGTCCTCTATGATGGGCCTCTCTCAACAAATAACATATATGGGCTACGTTACATGAATTTGGGCTATACAGCTCCCAGTTCTCACCTCCCACCTCAGGTAAACAAAAGAACGTAGGTCATAGAAAATTTGGTACACAAGTTCACAGGCCAAGCCTAACCTAAGGTCCCTATTAGAAAATGAGGGTAGTCAAGACTTTTTATCCTAGTTTTCAAGGGCATCAGTTTTTAATGGTGGACACGCAGGTATCATCATCTCAAATGCCTGCATAAATTGAATGAGCCCACATGAACATAGAAACTCACGATCGATTAACTGCCTGAAGAGTAGTCTAGAGAAGAAATTGAAGAACTAGAAGGATCAATCATTCACCCGCCATAGTAGCTGGAGAGGATGGTCCAGGACGAATTAACACTTATTCCCGAGTGGAATGGAAAGTCATAGGTTTTCTGCCTCGGTCCCCCTCCCCCTCAATCGGAGCTGAAGAAGTAGTCTCCCATTTGATCATCACCAAGTATGGCAGGCATTGATAAGCCATATGAACCAAGCAACATTTATCGATTAAAAAGACTGACTCTTCTACAAAGTCCGAAGATGGATTAAAAAGTGATATATGGTGTGACAATCTAACACATCAGGCGGGATTAAAAATTGATCTACGATATGGCAATCTAGCTCACCAGATGGAATTAAAAATTGATATCTGGTGTGGTAGTCTAACCCACTGTACGAGATTAAAAAATGATGTCTAGTGTAGCAGTCTAGATCACCTGGCGAGATTAAAAAGTGATGTCTGGTGTGACAATCTAACTCATAAGACTGAACTAAAAAGTGATGTTTGGTGTAGCAATCTATCTCACTAGATGAGATTAAAAATTGATGTCTGTCGAGAACTCTAGCTTGCCAGATGAGAATAAGGATCTAGCTAGGGCAGGAATGCCTAGGTAGACATTGAAAGGAAAAAATGATGTCTGGCGATGCTAGCTCGCCAGACGGGGTGAAGAAAAGATCTAGCTAGAGTAGGAATGTCTGTTTAGATGCCAAAGGAAAAAATGATGTCTGACGGAGCACTCTAGCTCGCCAGACGGGATAAGGAGCTCTAACTAGAACACACACGTCTGTCTAGACCCCAAAGGAAAAAATGATGTTTGGTGAAGCACCCTATCTTGCCATACATAATAAAGAAAGGCTCTAGCCAGAGCTGGAACACCTAGCTAGGCGCCAAAGAAAAGTGATGTCTGACGGAGCACTCTTCCTCTCCAGACATATTTGAAGTATATAGCAGAGCAGGAACGCCTAGCTAGACATACAAAGGTAATGTTTGGAGAGCACTCTATATCTCTAGATAGTGTTAAAGGAAGCATCTAGCTAAAGCAAGAAGACCTGGCTAGACGAAAAATATAGTGATATATGGTGAAACACTCTAGTTCGCCAGATGAGACTAAGCAGGGATGTCTAATTGAGCACCCTAAACCACCAAATGAGATTGAAAAAAGAAGTCTGGCCTAGCTCACCAAACAAGGAGGAACTACTGGTCAGAGCAGGAACATCTACCTAGATGCTAGAGGAAGGACCCTCGCCAGGCGGGAAAAGGTTCCAGCCAAAGCAAGCATGCTTGGCTAAATAACAAAAGGAATGTTAGCCTGGCTCGCACATTATCTCGCCAGATAAAAAGCACGGACCTCTCAAGTTAGAGGCATGACCACCCTAAACATACCTCCTTTAAAGGGGGTAATCCACTAGGAAGCAAAGAGGAACGTCCATTTCAGGGTCCAATCAAGCTCGGGGTTAGAACAACTCTGCAACTTGGACAAAGAAAGTATAGAGGTCTCGTCCAAACCAAATTACAGCTCGGTCGAAGTAAAAGTGGAGCTTTGTTTACTCGAGTGTCGATTACTTAAACGATCAAGTTTTTTGCTTAAAGTTCGTTCGAGCTCGAGATTGACAACCAAGTATATACAACACAAAGGTTATAATATAAAGAAAATAATCAAGAGCAGAGCCAAATGAAAGGAAAAGGTTAGAGATATTAGAAGAAAATTTCATTATTATTAATGTAGAGGGAAAGATTACAAATAGGAATAAAGGAAAAATTCCAGGACACCATGCCCTTAAATCGCGGTAAAGATAGGGGATACATACGCACAGACGAGTCGTGACAAAATACGATCTTGCACTAATTCCATTCATCACGCGCCTCCCAACAGAACAAATTTCAAGTACAAGTGTGAATTGCCCGAGACAGGTGGAGCCTTTAGCTTATCACTACATAGAGGTAGCCCGGACAAAGAACCTGGGTGAAGAAGTCTTCAAACTTGGATGAGTAAAGCCACCCAAATCCTCGACTGGGGGCAACTATTATAAGTGTTTCCCGACCACTATCAGCGTGACGACATGTGTTACGCCGCATCAAAAAATTCATGACAAATGAAAGATTCAAAGGAGAAGGACCTAAGGGAGCTCGAGTTGCACAAACCTGAGTAGATGAAGGACTACAAGAATGGAGTTCGGGTTGCACAAATAGGCCATGTTGAAAAAATCATAAAAAAATGACCAGAAGGATTAAAAAAGATCATGCGCCCAAAAAAAATTTCCAATGCCACCCGCGGAAAATTGCTTCTAGCGTGAATTGTTTATAAAATATATATTATATATTAAATATACTTGCAGTATATTTTATATATACAATATATATTATATAAATTTTCTTAACATTGCTCTTAATTTCACTGGGTGCGTGGGGCTTGTTTTATGACACCCATTTTTTTAGAATTGAAGGTGACTATTTTTAATTTTTCTTTCTCATTAGCTATTTTTATTTTTTTTTTCTTAAAGTGACTTATTTTTTATATTCTTCAAAAAAACACATGCAAATGCCCAAAATTTTTTTGTCCTACCATACCATCTTGTCCCGAATCGTTAGCCGTCATGTCCCATCCAACTCGGTTTTTTCCTTCCCATGGGACGAGACCGGACCAAAAAAAATTTCCCATCTTGAAAGAGACTAGACAAAAAATGTCAAAAACTGTCATATCTCATCTGTACACACGCCTAGTTAGTTCTGCAACTGGTCCACAAGCAAGTAGATCCATTACGGGCTGACTCTAGACCGCAAAGACCTATAAGAGTAATCCCTTATCTTAAATCAGAGATGCTAAACGGGCGATAATCAAAGTGGGGGACCTTTTCTACCTCATGTGTTTATCTCCTTTAGAGTATGCTCACCAAAGATAACCTACTTATAGGGGTAGTACTCTTAGAAGTGTCTCTTACAATTTGGCGAAACTAAATGATTCAATTGCAATCTAAGGAGAAAAAATGTTCCAATAGGTGTGCTCCTGATTTTCCCGAGATTGTGGTTTAATAAGTGAAAGCACTGTTTTGCCAAGGCGAATGTTGTAGGTTCGAGCCCCTACAATCTCGAAAGATCCAAATCTAATTAAAAAATGACATCAAATCCTCTCATATTTTTAGAAAATGAGATAACATCTATCTAATCAAATACTACTATAAGAACCTAGAACGATCTACTAGCCCAATTCTTATGTAACCTCTCATTGACCTCAGACCTTGGTAAACCTTAGTGCGCCGGTTTTTTCCTTCTAACGTCGTGAATATAAGCAGTTTAAGACAACAAGAGCAATCTATGTTATTGCTATTGAAAATCCTATTATTCTTTTGATCATTTCATACAAACTACATAAACATAATGAAAATGTACTGTAAAATAGTGGATTTATTTTAATCATTCTTTGTGTGAGCTAGGAGTCAAATAGCTTGTGTAGTCAAATAGCTTGTGCAGTCCCAAGAAGAGCAATCGTAAAGCATATCACAGTCCTGCATTAGTTTCTGCTAAACAGCTTGTGTAGTCCAACAGTTCCTAAGCAAATGAGAACTAGCTCATGTTATTCACAGAAAATATACAACTTATATTTGCACCATTATCCCATTTGGCAATATTTGTCTTTTGTTGCCTCCTTGCTCATACATGTCAGCCTAGCTATTTCAGAAAGCCAGCCAAAAATTAAAATCAGATTTAAAGGTACCCTTTAGTAAACCAGATAAGACTGTGTCATCTACTTATGTTAGAACATAAAAAACAAAAGTAACCATTACTCATAATGAAATGCCCCTCACTAGTGCCACCCCAATACCATTTGTCAGCCAGAGAGGGGACAAGGCAAGGACGGGTGGTATGGGCTCACTAAAAGAAAAAATTCAGCAGCCAAAGACGTTATTAAGGGGTCGTTTGGTACAGATTAAATAACAATATGTGAAAAGATACTGAGTAAGTTTAAGTGGTAAATTTAGATTACAAAATATTAAGATTATCATGTTTAGTAACACATGGTTAAGTAAAAAAATTATTGAAAAAGTATGATTCATTCGTTTGATATGTAGAAAATTTGGGTAAAGATTTTGGAAAAATTTGATAAATTATATAAAAGTAATAAAATTATTGATTATTTATAATTTTTTTATCAAGTTTTAATTTGTTTTTAATAATTATTTATAGATTCTAATATACACAATGTCATATATATATATTATTTTACGCACTAATTAATTAACTATTTTATTAACTCCACCAATAAAATCAAATCAACTATTTTTCTCTCACTCCGTCGAAAAATTAAAATAATTTTTTTACTTACACCGTACAAATAAATTCAATTAGAAATTGTTCAAAATTACATAGCAAAATTGTATATAGATTCTCTGCTGGCAACTGGTAAATTTTTTTAATAATTTATGTCATATTTGATTAAAATTTTATTCGATATCACAAAATTAATTATAACATATAAATTTTCCTCTTTTATACATCAAAATTAAATCTGATATAAATAATCATTATTCATATTAATACATTAAACTATTTAATAATACATAACAATTTTCCCGTTAGATATATTTTTCTTCGATAGATATGTATACCATGATTATGAATTTCGTTCCGCTCCAGCTGCAACGAGTGAAATATTCTTGTTCTGGCATAGGAACAAAACGGAATAGGGATACAAGTTTTTGTTATATTTCGGTTAAATACAATCTAAAACTGAATATAAATGATTCAAGAAACCCCCCCCCCCCATTCGTGGCTCTGTCCCACGAGTCCGGTCCTCCACACAAAAAATGAGACGTGATAAACAATCTCGTTATAGTCTCATTTTATAATTTAATATTTTTTAAACATTGATATTTTATGAATAATATTTATTTTAGGGAAGAAATAATTTTTAATTTAAAAAATATTTTGACATTATTAACGTGCATTTTAATCATTTAAATTTTATATTATGCATGTATGAAGAGTTTATCTACCCTTAATTCAAACTGAATATTTTATATTATTCATTCTAATTAACGTGTATATCTTAATCTCACGGGACGGCCTCGAGACGGGTTTGCAGGATGGGCCTTTCGAGATGGGTCAGAAGGGATGAAAAAATCTCAAAATTTGGTATTGGGATTGGTTTGGTTCCACCAGGACTGGAGCGAGATCTGACGAGATTCCAAGATGAGGATATTTTATGACACTTTTGTGAGACTTTGATTTAAAATAAAATAAAATATCAAAATCAAGTAAAAAGAATCAAAACAAATAATGATTTTTTATGGGGGTTTGGGAAAGTAAAAGTTATTTTAAAAATGTCTAAATGCGTTGTAAAATGTGTAAATGATTTGGGAAAGTTATTTGGTAAATTAGATTTTTGAGGGAAAGTTGTAGAGAAAATAATGTGAGATTGTTATTGAACTAGGTCAATAACTTTATCATATCAAATGAGAATACTTGAAATAATCGTAGAAAAATATTAAAAAATAACTTTACTATAGGGATAACTCCAACCAAACAGACCCCAAGAGATCCAAATGTTGTTGTTTGAACGGTATTAACGGCAGCACATCGTTTCTCAATTCCACAAGGGCCATTGTACTTGTGACTAGCTAAAGCCATGTGCCATTCTGTATAATCTTGTTCACCTTAGTTTGTAAATTGCATCGGATATCAATTATGAGTACCTTGTTTGCCATATTTATTGAGTGGAATCCCACAAGGATGTATAAGGGTCAGTCAATATGTTATTGTTTGGGATTACACCAACTCCTATATGTACGTACCTTGCAAAATATTTCCGTACCCTCTCTAACTTTGAGCATCTTTCTCAAGCTCCAAGATGGGTTAGATGACATCTTTAACAATAATATTTAATTAACAATATCTTATTGCTAATTAGTGTTCCTCGATCAGCCAACATTTTTTCAAAAGCATATGATCAAGATGACAGAAAATCAATGAGTGAGTATGAACTAATTTTATTGGATACGTAGTTTTCGTTTCTTAGTCTTATAAAAAGCAACACGTTGTTTCTCTCTCTGTATAGCTACAAAGTGAATAGAGGTCATTTTCCATCTCAATTGATAAACTCTCATGGACACACAATCTCTTCTCAAGGAATTCTATGTGTGTTGTGGTGTGATACAATATTGGAGTTGCTTCCTTAGCAGCTAATCATTATTTTCATGCGCGATTAAAGCACATTACATATCATGTACACTTAATTTGTACATAACAAAATGCTTCACAAACAATTGGATGCTTAATATCAGCCTTCCCATGATCAGACTCTCCTAACAAAGGCATTCCCTACAATGCAAGTTTCAATATCATAAAAGAAAGAGCTGGAATGAACCTAATAGAGTTGAACTCAACAGGACTATCAGTTAGCTAGACAAGTAATTAGTTACAAGTTTAGTTACTATAATTACATAGATTGTTATGACAACTGTAAAGATTAGTACATACAATAAATATGTGTTCCAATAGCATTTAGTGATATCATTTATATTTTCTTATAAAAAGCACATCAATAATATTTTAGAAAAATGCTATTTAAAAGAAATAAAAAGAAAAACGTGGGATCTAATTTCCTATCCTCGAGCTGCATAAGAGAAATAAGCTTTATTTTTCCAGATCTCTTTCTTTTCCCATCAAATGCTATTAATACTTGTTCTATTGAATTAGAAAATGCTATTAACACTTATTTCATGGGTGTCAAAAACCCTATTAAAGGTAACAAACGGTAGCATACTTTAAATCACACAAATAAGGCTACAAAAAACCGGCATACTTTCTAGAGCTTTGGCTGCTTCGCATGTGCGAAAACACTGTGAATTACTTTCCAGAGCATATTTTTCTATGAAATCTCGTTTTGTTGTTGTGAGTCAATTAATAATGTTAATAAGTAGCTTTATTTGTTTGGTCTGCTGTACACGTGAATCGTATATGAATATTACCACGAAAGAAATTAGATTCTATAAGATCACTTAATTAAAAAGTAATTATTGCAAGTCAAACCGAATTTGATCATCATTTTTTTTGTATAAATTGCTCAACATTCATGCTTCACATGTAGTAATAGAACAAGCTAAGACATAATTATTATAGCCAGGTCAAAATATAAGAAGTTATAAAGGGTGCACTTCTATTAGAATGTGAACCATTTTGACAACTCTACGACATATCTATATTTGATAGAGAATTGTATACTAAAAGCAAGTTGAATGTTTCAGCTTACACCCAACGTGGCATCCAATTGACCGTGCTTTGAACCTGTCAACAATATTCATAGAAGCATAAATAATAAGGCAACATGCTTATTTGTTTTGCATATGTTCATTGACTACTACATGTGTAATTTGTCCACCCGAATATATAGCGACGAGTGTTTCTACATATTCATGAAGCGCTTTTGAAATGACCAAAAACAACTTTCTATAGAACAATATAGGAAAACTTCCTGAAAAACACTTGGTAGGTGTACTTGGTAAATGAGATCAAATTTCATTTCTAAAGCAAAACTGACTAAATTTAGAAATTGTTTGTGTAGATAGAACAATTTGAAGTGTTTATAATGAACATACTCAAAGAAGGGCAAAGCCTTACAACGTATTAGAAGATGTTCTAATTAGAAGATCTCATTCTAACAAGTATTAAAGCCTTACTCAACAGATTGTGCTAAATTATGCAAAGTGTGTGTTTAATGGTGCAATAATCCAAATCAAAACATTCACTCAAACTCTAACGTCGAAATAAAAAGTTAGAAGCTAGCAGAACCATATGGGATCAACTTCGAGAGGAATAATATCCACTCTCTTGGTAGAATGAATCATGAGTTGCTAAAACCATCGCAATAAATTTTTCTTGTTCTCATTTTTATGACGATTGATATAACCGTCAGCCGTAAAACCGTCGCAATATCCCAATTTTCTTCAACTCTAATTTTTCATGGATAGCAAAACTACTTTCAGAGATGAAATACATACAAAGTTGGAACCGAAAGTTGACTTTAAATAGCAAGGTATATAATTACATAATTTGAGAGAATTTTAATAAAACTAGAAGGTATTATATTTGATTTGAAATGGAAAATTATGATAATTAACTAAGTGTCTGTTGCTATTTTGATCTTTTATCCCAATCTTTACAATTGTATCACACTTTTCCCTAAGTAAAAATGGATTTGGATATGCAGTGTATATCAAGTGTAAATGCATAATCAATGGAGTTATTGAGCATGAAAAGAGAGATCTACAATTTGTAAGAAATCTTTTCTGAGAGAAAAACAATATTTCACTATCGAATTATCAGTACGACTTCTCTTATTGCTATTAGCTACAAGTTCAAACCTCTCTCTCTCTCTCTCTCATGATTACAGAATTAATTTGTTTTCTAGTTTTACTATAGAACATCTTTCTCCAAAATAATAAGTCAATTTTAAAACTTAAACATTACTTTACTCTCTACTTATGGTCCCTTACTAAGTATCATGAATTAAGAATTCTCACAACAACAAATTCTATGTGACATGAATTGAGAGTCACTATAATCCTTTGGTAAACTTATTAACTAATATTATCTCTAATCAAAATGAAGGTTTTTACCAGAAAATTGTATGATACTAATATTACGCAAAATATTTTAACCCTATTTCATGGCCAAAGAAAGAGTTTGACCCGTGTTTTGTCGTACATTCTTTACAAAAATGCAAAATTTTGACCAGGAATGCCAAATTAATCTCTATAATCTTAAAACTGGCTGAGGAGGAAATTCCTAAATCATTATGGAACAAAGGATTGAAAGCTTATCAAATTAAGTACTGAAGTACCTAGGGCCACATCATGTACCTCCCTAATGGATAATGTTTAATTCCTTGAGCTAACACATTCTTTTGGTAAATAAAATGTAATAGAAAAATTGAAAGGGGTAATAGATACAAGGGGTAATACCCCATTGCCCTCAAGGTATATGAAGGGGTACTTTACCCATTTTGTTTTTACAAACTTACTCTACTTCTATGAACATGGAATAATCTGGTCACTCTTGTGCACACAACCATGTGTGTGTGAGTATGACTATTATATGATTATATTGCACATACACTTATATGTAATATACTATTCTAATACACATAATAAAACTTCAAATTTTTGGTGAATTTATTATACATACTTACGTAGTAGTAGAGACTAGAGATATAATCAGATAAATGCGTACGAGTTTCTATATATATGCATACAAATATCAAGAAGGAGGTAAAAAATATGCAAAAGAATTTGAGTAAATATATTTCAAATGTAAGTTCATGATATACTATAACACATCCATGCATGGGGAGCACAAAATCCAACAAAATCACAAAAGGACCAAAAAGCTGGTGAAAAAGTGACAAATATTTAGGACACTCCAAAAATAGTGTTTTGCCTGATTTTAGATAGAGAGATGGAGGGAGAGAGAAACGAACATCAATATCTTGACATATGATATAATGGAAATTAAGGTAAAAGATACATTATAAAATATGTTGAAACAGAGTTAATAGTTGCGATTCATAAATCTCTTTAACCATTCTTCTCTCCTGAAAATGAAAATTAGGGTTTTGGGAAAGTTGGTTCTAAGGGTAAGGATTCAATAATGAAAAACATGGTTTTCCTCGAAACATATTTTGATTATCGAGTGAGCTAAATTCATAAATTTTGCATTTTTTCTAATGTAATTCTTCTTTTCTTTCTAATTATAATTACAATTGAATATGTTTTTTCTTCGGATCCTAGCTTGTTAACACCCGGATTTTCTTCAGTTATTTCTTGAATAACTTGAAGTAAAATTTCTAATAATCTTCTGTACTATTTTAATCATAATTGGTCATTAATTTGCTACTGTGCAAAAATAGCTTCAAAAATTAACTATTTAGGCGATAAAATATATGAAAGTTTTTTATTGACAAAGAAACTTTACCATTTAATCCAAAGAAGCAAGCCCAAGTAACTATGCTGACTGCTGCAAAGCCTTTGTGATCTCCATGTTGGCCTTAAGTTGATTCCTCCTTTTCTTCTTCTTCTTGTACGGTATTCCCCTCGCCTTCGCTTGACACTCCTTAACTTCACGTAAATACATCCGGATAGCTCCGTTTCCAAACGGGTTTTTCTCTTGCGAACCACCGTGCTCTTCATAAGCTGCTCGAAGCCGGCCGATTAGAGCGTCGAGACTCCCCCATGCTTGTCTAAGAGGGCATGTGCAAGGAGAGGGTGGGTCCGGTTGTCCAAAAAAGGCACATCCGTGGAAATGAACCTTAGTTTTTCCAAACTGATCCAAATAGCGAAGAAATTCAAGAACATGGTTGAAGTTGCACTGAGAGAGAGATACTGGGGGAGACTGGTTCTTTAGGTATTGTCCAAAAGTGTTCCAGTCTCGTCTTTTCTGTGACTCATATCGGTTTAACGGGGCTGCAGCTTCTTGGTGGTGGTGATCCGCGGTGGCGGACGACCGCCGTGATGATGAGGCTTCTATGGAATATTTTGGTGTGTCGCTTGACATGATTAGTGGGAGGAATTCTTGGGCAAATTTGGCAAGAAATGACAGGAAAAAGAGAAAGAGGAGAAAAAGAGGCAAAAGAATTGGGGTAGTGCAGTTGAAGAAAGATGAAAATCACATCTTGTTGTCTAATGAGAGGACTTGTCATGGGCCCTATGAAGGTGCTTTTTGTTCCTCCTTTTTTCCCCTCTCTTCAAAATTTCTCAATTTAAACACCCATTTCTTTTTTAAATTTTTTAATCTTGTGTCTTAGATTGTAAAATTTTTAAAAACTTCAATCTTGTGTATTTAAATCTTACTTAATCAGCTTATGTATTATGTTGTGTTAATTAATAACACGTTAAAATAAAAAATGCGATACCTCATGTAGTCATTGTTTAAGTATGTTAAGAAATAATTTGAATAACTAAATTCACCTGTCCAACAACTTAATCTTTTAGAATAAATAGTAATTCAACAAGAATTAATGTTAGTATTGTCACATATCCGTCTGTGATATAACAAAAAATTTCATAAAATAAATAACCTATAACAAATAGGGCCCTTCTACGTTACATGGCACCGTACAAGTGTCAACATATAACCATTAGATCATCATCTATTGTTAAAATCTTAAAGTCGAACTCAACTCAAAAACTAACTTGAGAGTTGAGGGTTGCTCTAAGCTTATATTCTTAGTTTGATACTTCTTCTCAGTCGATGTGAGATTATTTCCTCAATACCCCGGCACGTGCAGACTGGTCTTTTGCCTAGCCATTGTCACATGAAAATGTAGTATGGGTCCAATCATGTTTGACTTTCGTCTAAAGAGTCTCGGATACCATGTTAAAGTCTTAGAGTCTAAGTCAATTCAAAAGTTAACTTGAGAGTTGATGGCTGCTCTAAGCTTATATTCTTAGCTTGATACTTCTTCTTAGCCGATGTTAGATTATTTCCTCATTACCTATGAACCCGACATATGATGATTTTTGGGTTATTTTGATCTTTGTATAGTACAACCCTGTACCATAGAAGTTAATAACAAACATGTAGGTTTTTATCATAGCATTTCACTCGCATTACTAATTTCTACTTCACATATGAAATACCTAACCATAAAGATGTTCGTCATAAAAAAACTTAAATTGTTAGGTTAAAGGGGCATTTATACATTTGAATCAATTTTTTTTAGCTCTCCAGCTCACATGTAGGCTTCAAATATTTTAATGGATGTAACGCCTGGACAATTAATTTTTTAAAATATGGAGAAATGTTGTTGACGCGAGAACTTGAACTTAGGACCTCACATTATGATACAATTTAAAGTTTTCAGTTATCTCAACTTAAAATACTGGGTTAAGATGGTTTTATATATGTGTTTGGATTATATTTTTCTAACACTAACTAATTAAAACTTGAATAAACTCTGATTTTTCTATTTTTCGTGTGAATTCTTTGAAAGTCATATAAAGAAAGAGATTTTAATTATCACATGATAGATTATACTGATAATGAAAATAAGGTAACTCTAACTCAGATAAAGGGAAGTGCTTAGACGCTATTGGTTTTCTATCGTTTCACTTAACATCTTGCTAATTTATTTCCCTTCTCCGCACAGCTGTTGTCTTTGGCTTTCTGTCATTTTCATGTCCTACTAAAAGAGAATAAAGGCCATGAGGAAACATAATCTTGTGTTAAAATTTTAAACCTTCATGTGTTAGGTTTTATTCCGATCACTGTGTGGTTGTTTCACATCCATGAATTTTTAATTTTTTGAAAGGATCACATCCATGAATTGACAAATATTAACTATGGACATGAATATTCTGTTTGAAAAACTTGAATGAAAAAATTATTTCCTTTTTACTCATTTACAGAGTTATATATAGGCTGACATTTTTCGTATTGATTTAATATGAGATTATCTAAAACAATACAAAGATACAATGATATTTGAACGACTACAAATAAGACTACATATGGTGATCCTATTTGTGATTTTAAGATCAGATGTAGATTTTCCTACTTTTCTATGTAATTGTTTACATTTTCATATGTGAAATTTTGCATGTGCTTAAAAAACATAGTCACGTTCGTGAGTTCTTTTAGATAGGAGTGCAACTTTTATAAGAACAAAAATTCATTTTCTCCTAAAAGATAATTTGCTAATAACATTATACACAGTACAAGGAGCAAAAATGTTTTACGAGATAATGTTTCGCATTGGGCTTATATTATTTTTTAAGGTTAAATGTAACTTGCCCCCACGAACTTCGCCACATAGGAAAATAACACACACGAACTTTCTCTTTATCTCATTACACCATCTTACTTTACAAATTAAAAAATTACCCTTTTTTAACTTAACTTCATTTAAATTGATGAGGGAGGTGCATGTTCCTCCAGATGCAGAAACTAGGTATGGGGTTGGTGAGTTGTGTGAGGAGACGATTGATCCTGATTATTTTTCTGTCATCGTAATACATGAGAAGGTTGAATAACTAGGTATTTAAATGTTATGGATATATGGTACAAGTTTGGGCCTGAAGAATTTGATGATATTCTTAAGATCTTATTAATGATGCCGATGTACAGAAGCTATTAGATGAGAAATTTAAGAAACAGGAAACAGTAGTGAAGTTATATTTTGATCATGCAGTGGATGTGGGTGAAACTCATCCTCTAGAACCAACCGAGGAGTATCTAAATTATACTGATTCTGAGCATGGGTCTTATTAGGATTATGACTTTGAAAGAGACACTGATTTTGAGGATGAGTCTAGCCAAGATGAAGGTGATGTTGGCTGTGAAAGAGATGTTGATTTTGAGGATGGTATTACTACTATTCAGGAAGTTTTCTTGCAGTGTAAAGAAAGTGATGTAGAGGCCCGGTTGCAAACAGTTAAGGGATATTATTCTCACCGTCCATCTAAGTTGCCACCTCACTAAGCTTTGCATCACACTTCATGTGCAGGTTACATGAGCTAGCATGGCCACCTTAGCAAGCTTGTTATGAAGATATTCCCTCATGATTGCTCTCTGATTTTCCTTTAATAGAATGAAAACTAATCCTCCCCTGATCTAATTAGCTTAGATTACCATTGTGATTAAGCTTTTGTCTTGTCTTATATATATGCCTTACCTACGTTATTGAGGAATGTAATGAACCTATTATCTTCTTATCAATAGAAAAAGGTTTAGTAGTCTTATTCTTCAATATCTTAAGTTGGTATCAAAACTGCTGAGGCTAGAAATGGAAACCTCTGAATTAAGCTTGCAATTAGAGACTTGATTAAAAATATGAAAAGATAACCTATTGAGTTAAACCCTTTTACTACCATCCTCATGTCAACTATGTCAATAAAATTAGACAGAGAAAATTACATTCTCTGAAATCACCAAGTGGTTCCTGCCATTACTGGACATGGACTTACATACTACATAATGAATGCATAGGTAAGACATGTTCAGCATGAGGATGATGGAGCTGACAATCCAAACTACATTCAATGGCTCAAACATGACCAATTGTTATTTAGTTAGCTTAGATCAACTATGAGTGATCGTATGAAGCCTCATAAGCCTCTAGTATGCTCTAGAAGGGACTTTTGCCAACAGATTAGAGCGAAGCTCATTGACCTCAAGAACTCTCTCTATAATATAGAAAAAGAAGACATGTTGATATCTGATTATTTTGATGTCATGAGAGGGATAAGTGATAATCTGTTGGGTCCTGGTGATCCCATTAGTGATCATGACTTAATATTTCATATCTTAAATGGAATGCCCTTTGATTTTGATTTGGTTGTAGTAAACATTACCTCAAGACTGGATAACCTAATCATAGAAGAGGTTCAATCCATGTTGATGATACATAAGACTAGATTGGTGAAATTAAACTCTGAATAAGAGGTCTCAATGAAAGTCAATGCTCATTTGACTCATGGCCCATGCAATTTTAACCCACAATCATATAAAAGAATGGTCAGTACTAATAACAATGGTCTCAGACAAGCTATAACAAATCAGGAAGAAACATAAGTAGCTTTACAGGGGGAAGAGGAGGGAGGAACACAGGCAGAGTAACCGGCCAAGTGTGTAAGAAGCCAGGTCACACTACAATAGGTTTCTAGTATAGGTTTGACAGAGGTTACCAAGTCACCCTTCTAGCTAACTTTATAGCTGGACAAAGTTTTAATGGTCTTTATGGGCAGAATTTCGATCATGTACCTCATGAGAACATGCAACCAAACTCCACGGCCTACATTGTAAGATCAAGTGTTGGATTAGATGGACCCTGATTTACTGATAATTGTGCCACTTGTTATGTCACTATTGAATCAAACAATCTTGGAGTCAATAATGAGTACCAAGGTAGTAATACACTTGCAGTTAGAAATGGTGAGTAACTGATCATAACTCATACTAGTTTTGGTAATTACATACCTGCTTGTATCCTTAATTATGAAGTATGCACTTAGAGTACATGGTATTGTAAGAAACCTAACCGTTGTATCCAAACTTTGCAAAGATAATCCTATTTTTGTTCAGTTTCACTGTTTTTACTGTTTTGTTATAGAGGTTTAGAGATGAGCTCTATAAGTTGTTTGAATCTGAGGGTACCAAAGCTGCTGCATTAACCTGTCAACTTCTTCTCCATAATGATATCAGTTCTCATCAGCTTCTTAAGTGAGTCACTAGTAGATTAAAGCTTTAATTCCAAGAAATCTTTTGTTTGTACATCTCACTCTTTTCCCAAACATGCTTATGTATCTAAGCTTGTAACAAACACTGATAGTAAATATAAAAGTGTATTTGATCACAGTAGTGTACAAAATGTTTGTCTTGTCAATTTTAATCATGCATAAACCAACATACTTTTTATTTGGTATCACAAATTGGAACATTCATCACCAAAAGTCATTAAAGACATATTGAATCAATTTAAACTGAAACCTATTAATTTTCAATGTTGATGTTTGTAATGCTTGCCAATAAGGAAAAAGCCATAGACTAAACCATCCCATCTCCCTCACCAGAAGCATAAAACCTCTTGAACTTGTGCACACCGATCTATAGGGCCCTGCACCAATAATTTCCATGGGTTTTAGATACTACATTCACTTTATGGATGATTTTTCCAGTTTCTTGGATATACCCCCTAAGATTGAAATCTGAAGCCTTCACCACATTCTCACACTTCAAAAAACTTACAGAAAAATAATTTTCACATCACATTAAGTGCTTGTAGTCTGATTGGGAGTTGAGTACAAGCCTTTCAAGCAGTTTTTACTTGATAATGGTATAGGTTTTAGGAATCTCTGCCCTACACACATACACCATCAAAATGACATAATCAAGAGAAATCACGAGCACATTATAGAGACTGGACTAGTCATGCTACCTCATGCCTCAATGCCACAGAGTTACTGGTGGCATGACTTTCAAACAACAACATTTCTCATTAATAGGATGCCAACCCCTACACTTCATAATTCATCTCATTTTCAAAGACTAAACACACTAACCATATTATCTCTTTTTGAAAGCCTTTGGACGTGCCTATTACCCATACCTCAAACCATGTAATGGGCACAAACTTAAATTCATATCACGCCAATGTGTGTTTCTTGGTTATTCCTCACGGAACAAAGGATATCTCTATCTACATCCCACTGGGAAAAATATTCACTACTTTAAATGGTGTCATTGATGAAACCTTATTCGCTTTTAAACATAGTTTCATGACAGGTAACCCTCAAACCATTTCACCTACAGTCATCCCACCAGCTTGGCAATTATCGAAATCACATCCCTTATCATGGTAGAAACTCCTCTACAATCACACTTTCTGGTAATCTATCACACTTATATACTACGTCTTCACATGATAGTAATGCAAGTGGAACCAAAGCTTAAATTGCCCCCCCCCCCTTAANGTGTATTCCTCATCAGTACCTCAACCAACCTGCATAATATGGTTACCAGATCAAAAGCAGGGATCTATAAGCCTAAAAGATATATTGCCTCTAGCCTCCTTACAAACCTAACTGAACCAACATCTGTCAAAGAGGCTCTTAAACATCCCATGTGGCAGCATGCTATGAGGGTTTAATATCAAGCTCTATGCACAATAACACATGGACTTTGGTTCCATATCAACCCATTATGAATATCATTGAAAATAAATGGATGTTTAGGATTAAACCAAATCCAGATGATACTATTAAGAGGTTTAAGACACCTTGTTTGAACTACTTAGAAACATTTAGTCCAGTTGTGAAGCAAATAACAGTTGGACTTATCCTCATCTTAACACTTTGTCTGGACTACTCAAACCGGGTATGAACAATGCTTTCCTGCATGGTTCACTCTCATAGACTATATATATATGGCTCAACCTAAAGGGTTCCCTATCAAGCATGTCCCTCACATGTGTGTAAATTGAACAAAGTTCTCTATGGCCTCAAGCAGGCTCCAAGAGTATGGCATGACAAACCAAAACTTATTCTTCTTCATAAGGGATTTCAAGTATCCAAATCTGATCACTCACTGTTTACGCTGTATCACACATACAAAATAGTGTTCATCTTGATATGTTGATGATATCATTCTAACTTACAATGATAATCATATATGTCTCAACTTATCTCAGAACTGTATGTTATCAAAGATCTAAGACCACTACATCACTTTCTTGGCATCTCTATCATAAAAATTAGTTCTGGATTACATCTTTCTCAAACTAGGTATATCACTGACTTGTTGCATAAGTCTAGCATGACTGAAGCTAAAGCGTGCTCAACACCTACTACCTCCTCTGCCAAGCTTAGTAAGAACATTGGTGAACTTCTAATTGATATTGCACTGTACAAAACTTTAATTGGTGCTCTGCATTATTTTACCATCACAAGGCCTGATATTGCATACATTACGAACAAATTGAGTCATTTCTTGCATTGTCCAACCACCCTCACCGGCAAGCCTGTAAAAGACTCCTTAAATACTTTAAAGGAACACTACATGAAGGTCTCATTCTTAAGCCATCATCTGAGTTCACTTTGGAAGCCTTCTTTTATGCAGATTAGGCAAGTTGTCCAGATGACAGGAGGTCAACGTGTGAGTATATCATCTATCTTGGCCAAAGCTTTCTCCTAGTTTAGAAAAACAAAATTTTGTAGCCAGATCTAGTACTGAGAGTGAAGTATAGAGCTCTGACACACAACTGCTGAGTTAGCCTAGATTCAGTCCTTAATACATAAATGCACTTAGTCTTTTTAAGACCTCCCATCATTTGGAGTGATAGTGAAGGAGTAGTCTCAATAGCCTCAAATCTTATATCTCATACTTGGACCAATAACATAGAGATATATATCCATTTTGTAAGGGATAAGGTTCTTGATAAAGCTATTGACATCAAGTATTTCCCTTCCAAAGAATAAGTGGCTAACTTATTTACTAAACCACTCTCTTGTCAGCAATTTCAGCTTCTCAAGTCCAAGTTGCATGTGGTTGAACCCCCATGAGCTCGAGTGGGATAGTTAAGGAATATTATTCTTAGTGTCCACCTATGTTGCCACCTCACTAAGCTTTGTATCACACTTCACGTGTAGGCATTCCCTCATGATTGCTCTCTGATTTGCCTTTTAACATAATAGCAACTAATCAATCCACCATTGTCTAATTAGCTTAGCATTACCATTGTGATTGGGCTTACTGTCCTGTCTTATATTTTATGATTTAGCTGCGTTATTAATACAAAAGATTTAGCAGTATTCTTCTTCAATATATTAACTCAGGTCCTCTATGTTTATAAGTATTAAGCCTTTAACAGGCTGAATGTTTGTCAAGATGCCTTTACAAAGAGGCTTCCTTGATGGATGTAGGCCAATGATGTCCACTGATGGATGCAATTCAAAAGATAGTTGTGGCGGCATTTGTTGTGCTCCATTGGCCAAGACACACGAGTATCAATATGTTCTGCATATGCTATAGTGGAGAGACCAAAGACTCATGGAGGTATTTTACGAGACTACTTTTTATGACATCGATGGAGTAGATGAATATGGTGACAAACAAAAGGGTCTGTGTGAGGCATTAGATCCCTAGTGAAAATCATAGATTTTGTGTAAGTGTCATTTATTGTTCAACTAAAAGAAGACCTTATATGTCCAATTTTTACGTATATGTTGAATGAAAATATGTGTTGTTTAAGTATAAGTTGAATTTCTGATTTACGTAAGTATATGCAATTGGACTGTTATTTGTTGAATTGAACTGTTTTGGAGGGATCTGAATTTTTTATTTAGATGCTACCATTTTGACACTCATGCTGCCCTTTTGGTTTATATGCAATTGGACTCGTGAATGATATGGTTACATTCCTTCATTCATTATAAATAATGAATGTCACATTCATTATAAATAATGAATGTCACATTCATTCATTAGAATAATAAAAGTTACTTCAATATTTTAGTAAAACAAATTTGGACCCCTATTATGTACCTCCATCTTTAGCATTGCTGGTTATAAACTCAGAAAATAACCCCAAGATACAATAAGAAAAAGTTGTAATTATTTTCTAGTTTTCGAACTGTCTTTTCCGTCCCCCAACTTTTCATTTAATTTTTTTAGTCCTAATTTCTCAAATGCAAATATGACTAATGTTCTCCAAATTTTTACTTTTTTAAGCTAAAAAAGAAGTAACTTTTTATGATTGGTATGTTGAAATCTAAATTGAAAGGGTAGATACATATAACCTTAGGTCATCAAGAATTTAATTAACTCTTTATCCAGTTGACGTGGAGTCCATTAGTAAAAAAATAATTACATTACATAATCATTATTTATGAATTTACTGTGAACTTGTGATCTTTTAACTTTTACTCCCTTGGAAAAAAAATCCAAAAGGGAAACTGAATGACCAGAACATGAAACCTAGGAATAATTTATCCCCATGATGTGGAAATAGAAATGATTATTCATTAACCAATTAGAAATAGGGTAGAGGTGGAAAAGTAGTGTAGGACACCCCAATTTACATTGCATATGATAATTCACGAAAAGTTATGAAAACTAAGAGGATCTTTTAAATCTTGAAAATTGAAAAGAAAAGGTCGAAGGAAAATGAAAAAGATAATTGTAGTAAATTCAACATTATATCTATATTTTAATAGAATCAAATAATCAAGTTAAATGAGTAATAAAATTCATCTCTCTATTTCACACAATTTCGAAATCCGAACATTACCGAATAAACATGTTACTCAACCGAGGAATACAAATGTATAGTCAAGGTATGGAGAATCAAGAGACACAAAAGAAGGAATTCGTTCAAATTGAGGGGACACCTTTTAAAATGTGGCCCCAAGTCTCAGTTAATAATGTCCCTTATACATTAAATAATGTTTGCAGTTTATGGACACTGCATGTATAACATGTACTAAAATGTCTGCGTTTTATTTATGTAATAGTTTTAGACGTTTACTTCATAAATGAATTAAGAATCATTGTACGGTCCAAAGAAGAAATAACCATGCATGGTAAAAATGTTTTAATTACTATATTGTAATAATATATTTGCCTAGCAAGAATGGAGGTGAAAGTAGTGATTTTGACGAAAATTAAATCTGAGTGGAACGATCATGTTTCTAAAGTAACTCATTGAACAAATGTTGTTCCATAAATGTATTTTTTAGGGTTAATCGATTTTAAGGCGATATTTGTTTTGGACAACTTCCTCAGCCTTTATGATGTTAAGTATTCATGCACCACACGAGGGCAGTGGGACACGGCATTTATAGAATGATGTAAATAAAAGAATCTCTCTACTGTATTTTTCACCATATCTTATTAAAAAGTGATTGTGTTGAGCCTTTGAAAACACGAAGGAGAAGTTAAATTTCTATGTTCATACTAATGATAGCGTGAGTTCCAGTTATTTTGACTTATCTAAAAAAATTACAACAACATATCAGGTTTACATTTTTCTACCTCTCTCCGCATTCTCAGCCAAGTAGCTAATACGACCTATAATTCATATTCTTTTATTACCTTTAGTTTTTGGTGTAACTCAAAATTACAAGATAAAAAGAAAAAAAATACCGTAATCGTAGGTAATGCTTATACATACTTATTATATATTGAGGGATAATCAATTAAATTAAGTATTAAGATAGGTTCAATTAATTAATGAGGTGACTCTTGGACATTTGATATTTTTATGGAGTTTATACCTGATGCTAAATAATTGAAGGTTTCACAAAAAATATTTCATTTTCAATGTTAGATTGCAACAAAGGATAGAATTGAGATCAACAAATAGTTTGTACAATGATGGAATTTGGTCCAACGCCTTATGAGTTTGAGCCTTCGAAGCCCCTTGTTGGAGCTAATTAAACTTATATTTTTGGTCTTCATCTTGCACAATAAGCCAGAGTTTTGGCCCACACATAGAGTTGCAACTTGGTGCCTTAAATTCCATGAGGACCAAGTTTCCAATTTTAGGAGTTTGTTTTAGGGAAGATATCATGTGTTATTGTGTATTTGTCTTGATTTTAGTAGAACCAATTAAGGTTTTTAGAGGTTATAGATATGAGGTTATCAAAAATATTTAGTGGTTTTGCTTCAACCAAAAGTGAGAGGTGTCACTATTCTAAAGGGAGCATCACTTTGTGAAGGGGCTCTCCCTTAATAGATAGAGGCGATTTTAAGATGAGAGATGAAGGTTTTACTTCGATAGAGGGTGAGATGTGTCTCTACTCTAAAAGGAGTATCCCATGATGAGGAGACTCTACCCTAGGAGATAAAGGATATCCTTAAGATGTGAGAGGGGACTCGATCCTAAGAGTGCATACATCATGATATTGAGCGGCTAGTCATTGGACTTTGCCGTGCTGAATATGATTTCCAAGCTAGTATATTGCTCAAGTCCATCGAGAGTTGTGACTTTTGCCTAAGCTAGTTATGGTTTTCAAGGTATGATTTTGTGTGTGTTGAGTTTAGTTTGAGGTGTAATGGGATATGAGTTAGATGGTTTAAATGATGTTGAATATGTAATTATGATAATATAATGAGATATATGTGGACGTAGACAAATTTACCGAATCATATTAAAATGATCATTTGTTGATTATTGATTGAGGCTTCCGTTACAACAAGTCATACCACAACTGATTGTTTGATCCTGAATGGTACGAGAGTTTTGTTTCGACATAAAGACTATGTGAAGAGTACAAAAATATGGTGTTGCTAAACTTTGACGATCATGATTTGAAGATGATTTGGTTTAAGGTGGAGATGTATTGTTAACGATTGTTCGAACATGA
Organism: Datisca glomerata; assembly: GCA_003255025.1. NCBI lineage: Eukaryota > Viridiplantae > Streptophyta > Magnoliopsida > Cucurbitales > Datiscaceae > Datisca > Datisca glomerata. The sequence goes on from QANY01001512.1 coordinate 283,962, forward strand.
TGAAATTTGAGTCAATGTAGAGATTGTCGGAATTTGGTGCCTAAAATTCTTTGGGGGACCATATTATGTGATATTGGTGCCTAAATCCTAAGTTACCTATTTTATGAGTTGGTTTTAGGTAAGAATTATGTGATGAATTTCCTAATTCTAGTAGACGGAATTAAGGTTTTTAGAGGTTATAAATTTGCGATTATGAAAAGGGTTCGATGGTTCTGTTTTGACAGAAGGTAAGAAGTGACTCTACCTTGAATGAACCATCTCGTTCTGATGATGCTCTATCCAAAGAGATAGATTGTAGCCTTAAGATTAGAGAAGAAGGCCCTGCTTCGATAAACGTTGAGAGATGACTCTACCTTAAAAAGAGTATCCCATGGTGAGTAAGCTTCATCTTCAGAGATAGATGACAACCTTAAGATATAAGAAATGGCTCTATCCTAAGAATGGATACCCCATGATACTGAGAGGATAATCAGAAGACTTTGCCCGTGTAGAATATATTTTTCAAGTTAGTGAATTGCTCAAATCCGATCGAGAGTAGTGACTTTGTCAAAGCTAGTTATGATTTTCACTGTGTGATTTTGTATGCGTTAAGTTTAGATTTGAGTATTCTAATAGATTTTCAATTAGGTGGTTGTGTTGATATTAAATATGTAATGATATAATATAATAATATGTCCTGAAGGTAAAGAAATTGACAGAACCAAGTTAAAATTATCATTTTGGTGATTGCTCATTGATGCTTCCACTACAACACGTAGGTACAATAGGGTATGTTCATGTAATGTGAACATGTAATACTCTCTGGGTTTGTAGACCTTGTGAAACATTCTTCATGGAAGTTATGAATTGAAGTATTCAATTTTAAATTAAAAAGTTTCTATCAAATCTAGTAAAATATCTACACAGTTTTCCTCAAAAGTTACACAAGTTGTTTCAAAGATATAGCTTTAAATGGAACCTGGTTTTGTCACTCCATTGATTCAAGTAAAACTAGCATATGGAAAAGATAAACTCAACTTCTCCATTATATACACCTTTGAATGCTTCCTTATCTATTGCACTGATGTTGGAATGCCCTACTTGTACATTTTCAATCATGTCCTTTAGCCAGAAAGATATATGTTGGCCCCCCATTTATTGTTTGGGGAATATTTGGTCTTTGCCTTTCCTTTTCTATATCTATATATAGATATAGATGAAAGGAAATGCCAAGACCAATATATAATATAGGAATTTGTTTCTTCTTCTTACTTGTGGAAGCTCTATTATTTGTTGATCAGTCCGTTTGTCTCTTCCTTAATTTAGTCGTATTTTATGTATTGTTTTGAAGGAAAATGGGGCTATCTTGGGTTGTCAAAGATGAAGGGAAACTAGCTTTATGGATATTTCTAGTTACTAGTTTTGTGCTAATTGCTATTCTAGTTGCTAGAAGTTTATAGTACCTAGTTAGCTTGTTTGCTTATTTTTTTGTAACCTTGGCAGTAGCACAGCCTCTGTTTCTAGTTCCTAACTTTGCCCTCCTAAGCTGTTGTACCTGAGAAATCCTCCCATGTTTACCTGTTTTTCTTTGATTCTAGTATACTTATCTTTAAACAGAACAATATTACATGGATATTTTGTTTTTATCCTTTTCAAAATTTTGCAATATTATTTTCATCGTATGTTGGGACACTATTTGGTACCAATTAGAATATGAGGTAATGAGTCATAAAAAAACAAAAAAACCAAAAAGAAAAAAGAAAAACTTTGAGGTAGTGGAGATAAATAGTTTTTCTTTGAACCAAAATAAATAATCGGAAGTGGGTTTTCAATTTATTAATCAGTTGGGGCCAACCGCAGAGGTAAATCTGCAGTGCTTTTTAGGCATTCCAACATAAAAGCATAGGTAAAACTAAGGTGATGCACTGAATCTACGTCACTTTCTTAAAATATGTATTCGTGACCAATGATTTGTAACTTGAAGTTGGTGAAGTTAAGTGGTGATATGACTATGTTTCATTCTTTTTTTTTTATTTAATGATCAGGGTGTTGAAATCAGTTTATGCACCTCGTCTAGTCTCTCATCATACAATCTTAAAGGTACATTCTCGTACACCGACCTGATACACTTGTTAAAAGATGTTATCATAATCGATTGTGAATGAACATATGTCTATGCATGTTTACCTCTTGGGCATCTACACCTAATACTAATTCGTTTTGAGTTAGAATATGACATGGTATCAAAGTTTGGTTATATCAGCCTAAGGTCGCGTTTCTATTTGTCTTTATCTCTGTCTGTACTTGCCTAGCTCATGACACGTTCCGCGTGAGAGGATATTAAAAGATATTATCTCACATCGACTGTGAATGAGGATCTGTCTGTGCATATATACATGTTGAGTCTCTCCACCTAATACTAATTAATTTTGGGTTAGAATCTTACAACATCTAAGAGTTACTACATAGTAATCGGTTGATAAGGAAATGAAGCAACTCTCCTTACCAAGTACCTACTGGGCTAACTCCTTGTGGAATTCTTCTTCTTTTCACAATGTGCCGATTTCACTTGTCTTTGTTTTAAAAACCATTTAAGTTTTGTAATAACTAGTAGCCCAATTGGTCAATCGCGAGATTTTGCATACATGTAATGAGATTCGATCCCCACGGTCTTTCTCATTTGACTAAAAAAGACCTGAAAGCGATGACAAGAAAATTCTTTACTTTTCAATGCAATAATATGAAAGAAGCTTTGATATGTAAAAATGCTTCATGAATACACGTATCTAAGAGTTCGAAAAGCACTTCCGAACGGCTTCTTAAGGTGTGTTGATGCTATATGTAGCTAAAAACACTTTAATACATTGAAATAATATTATTTAATTAAAAAACTATGTCTTATCTATATCTATATGAAGAATTTGACAAATGTATTTAGAAGTACTTTATTTAGGCCTGGTCGAAAGCATTTGAAAAAACATTTGAATATATATTTATTCTAAAAGTATATATAAATAACAAAATGACTTTTAAACAATAATATTTATTAAATAAATATGATTTAGAATAATAATTTTTATATATTAAGATGTTTTTAAATAAATTAAGTACCCTTAAACTCGTTGTGAGAATAAAATCACACGCCAAACATATTTAGGGTGTCCAGCAATATCATCTTTAGAGAGAGATCCGAACAAGGCCACGTGAAATGGCCCCCATAATCTTATTTTCATGGTGCTGCTTGTACAGTCAAAGGGACAGCATCCACAACTTTTTCTTAAGCTTGCTTCGTACGTGTTCCTCTTTCTAAATAATTTACACCCATGGAAACTATTGACACTCGACTAACTTTACACTCGTTGGCTGCACATAGTTTCCGCTTGACCTCTTTTGGTTCGTGTTATCTTCATTAATAATTTTATTATAATTTTTTTATTATGTTCCTTTAGAGTACTCTTTAAATTAGGATATAATCCAAATTTGCATACAATCATAATTTATAATCTTTTGAGCAGTAGAAAATGTGAGTAATTTTAATTTATAATGTATTTTTAATTCAAATATCAAACAAAATCACTTTTGTACCCTCGTATAAAAAAATAAATGTCACTTCTTTCATTGAGTGTCTCTCATTTTATTAGTTTAATTAAAATTAACTTTATTAGAGTTTAGTCTAGGATTATTAATGTATATAATTTAATGAAACATAATTAAAACTAATGTTAAAAGTGCACTTCAAAAATTATTTTTTGCTAACATAACTGAAAGATCATTTGAATAACATATTTTTATATACACATATTTGTAACAAAATTTAACCTATACCAAACATAGCGATTCAAAATTGTTACCTATCATTTCATAGATTACCAGGCACAATCAAACATGATAATCATATTTTTCCAGCAATTGAATTGACAGCAATTGAATCGTGATGGTTGTTATGGGTATCTTCTCGACTACCAATGATACAACGACGCGTGCCATGCCATATTAGGAAGCTCTCGATGTCAGGAAAGGAGCAGAGCCAACCTCAACTGATCAGCTTCAAGGAAGCTTGGATTACATGACCCGAGCATGCATAAGAAAACAAGTTCATGAAGGGGACTCGGATAGTACTGAGCATTCGACCATCATTGCCCATCGAAAACAACACTCTAGGTGCATCTCCCTTCAAAGCATGAGCATCTCATCGGTCCAATCATCGTGGCAGAATGACATAATAGCCTCTTCCTTGTCACCTAATAGGCACACCGACACTTAACATACACTAGCTTTATGTCAAAGGTCGTCTCCTTTCCATCTAATCAATGCTAGTCAAGACAGATTTCTATCTCGGAAAACTTCCCCAGCACGCCTTTGAAGGCTTCTTCAACACGCATCCTCCTACACAATGACTCATATAAAAATATATCCACAAATTAACATAAGAGGTAGGTGGACTCTCCCTTATAGAAATTATGCCTAAATATCGTTCATCTACTAACTTAGACATTGGAGACCCTTAGGCAGGGAAGCCACCGCCAGTTCTCCATTTACAGGGTTTCTTGTCTGTGTTTTGCAGACGTTGAGGTCGAGGGAAGATTTAGCTGAGAGGAAAAACATGTTTACCACTGGGAGGAGAGAGCATGCGCAATGTTACCGACGTGCACACATTCGGTCAGAAGGATCAACACATGTATAGTGGAAGCTTTTGGCTAAAATAGTTTGCTGTGAGAAACGACTATAAAGCCATCATCGTCGAAGCATTAGGAGCCTCTTCCCTTCCTGCAAAGATAAGATGGGCCCAACATTCTACGATGATGAAACTCGACACGAAGAGGTAGGAAACTCAGGACAAAGGAAGAAAGATGTGCTGGTTATAACTTCTGAGATAACTCAGGAGGAAAGGAAAGATGTGCCAGATCCTGTGCAAGTCAACGGTCTCTTGAACGTGAATGATCACCTCCAACAACTCAAAAGATCACCGATAAATTTGACACGCACTCCTGGAGCTTCGTGGTAAACTACACAGGGAAAAGGCGGGATGACCTCCCAACTAGAAGCAAGTACCACTCTTAAGGAAACTCGAACCAAGACAAACCCGGCATGTGAAAGGCTAGACTCCTCTCTTATAAGGTTCTAGCCGGGGTCACCCCTGAAAGATGAAGAGAAAAATCCGTGAAGAACCATTTGAGGGTAATATGTGAGCAACTGCAAAGATCCACCATTCGGGGTTGTGGTATCCCTTTGGCCACTAGGAAGAAACCCCACGATGCGGTTGGACGAGCGGAGGATTAGTCCCGGCTGAAATACAGAGGCTTGTATCAGCCCTCATCCATAGCTGGAATGCAAGCCTCGGCCACGCGCCCCCAAGCCCCGCACCCCACAGCGGGCGAAATGGAAGAACGAGGATCGTGATAAAATTAGAGGGGGGAGAGATCGTCAACCCCCTTACACCAACTTTCAATGAAGTTAAGAACTTCACGAGCCCCTACACGGCCATGTTCCCCTCAGATTCATATACGAGTTGACTGGAACTATAAGGATGGAGGAGCTTGTGGCCTACACGTTAATTAGGAAGAAGCCCTCAAAAGGAACTTGATCGGTCAGTTAGCTGGTCGTACTCCCACCATACCGTCAGGAAGAAGGGTTTAGGACAAGTTAGTGCTGACCTCCAAGCAGAATACGAAGCTAGGATCTTACTGTTGAGGCAAAGGTGAAGTTCTTAGAGGGACGCCCCAACGAAAGATAGAAGGCTAAAAGCTTGAGAAACCAGAACTTGACTATCCTCACACCCCTCCCCCCATCTCAGAGTAACAGATAACAGAGATCGCGTACTCATCGTTAGATTTTCATATAAAAGGCCTCCTTTTTCTCCTCACTTAGGAATAACTTCTGCTAAGGTCTTTTTTATAAATATATGAATATACTCTTAAGAGAGTAAAGGATGTTATATTTGATACAGACTTCCTAGCTGTTCTACAAGCCTTCAAGGATCGACTATTATACGACATGCGATGAAGAATAAAAAGTGATGACCGGTAAAGGTGCTTTAGCCGACCAGTTGGAATTTAAAAAAAAGCAAGGACCGGTAAATGCGCTCTAGCCGACTAGTCAAGATTAAACAAAAAGTGATGACTAGTAAATGTACTTTAGCCAACTAATCAGGACTAAAAAATGTGGCGACTAGTAAAGACACTCTATCCAATCAGTCGAGATTAAACAAAAAGTGATGACTGGTAAAGGCGCTCTACTCGATCAATCAGGATTAAACAAAATGTAATTATTGGTAACTGCATTATAGCCTACCATTCAGGATTAAAAGTGAGGACTGGTAAGAAGCTCTAGCCCACCAGTCAGGATTCAACAAAAGGAGTTTGTCGAGCAATCATGCTCGTAGAAAAGATCAAGAAATTAGTCAGAGTAGGCAGGCATGGCTAGATATCGATGAAGGGTACCTACCGAGTACTCATGATCATAGAAAGGATCAAGTATCTAGCCAGAGCGGGCACGCCTGGCTATATATCGATAAAAAGGAGTCTGTAGAGCACTATGCTCATAGAAAGGATCAAAGATCTTGCCAGAGTAGGCACGCATGGCTAGATATCGACAAAAAGAGTCTGCCAAGCAGTCATGATCATAGAAAGGATCAAATATCTAGCCAAAATAGGCACACCTGTCTAGATATCACAAAAGGTGTCTGTCGAGCACTTATGCTCGCAGACAGGATCAAGGATCTAGTTAGAGCAGGCACGTCTAGCTAGATATCGATGAAAGGTGTCTGCCGATCACTCATGCTCACAGAGAGGATAAAAAATCTAGCTATAGCAGGCATACTTGGCCAGATATTAATAAAAAGTGTCTACCAAGCACTCATGCTCGCAAATAAGATGAATAAGCTAGCCAGAGCAGCCACCCTGGCTAGATATCAATAAAAGGTGTCTGTCGAGCACTCATGCTCGTAGACATGATCAAATATCTAGCCAGAGTAGGCACGCTCGGTTAGATGTCGATAAAAGATGTTTGCCGAGCATTCACACTCGTAGATGGGATCAAGGATCTAGCTAGAGAAGATATGCCTAGCTAGATATCAACAAATGATATCTACTGAGCACTCATGCTCACAGACAGGATCAAGGATTTAGCCAAAGCAGGCATGTCTGGCTAGATATCGATAAAAGGTGTCTACCGAGCATTCATATGCTCACAGACGGGATCAAGGATCTAGCCAGAGCAGACACACCTAGCTAGATATCGACAAGTGATGTCTGTCGAGCACTAATGCTCGTAGACAGGGTCAAAGGTCTACCCAGGGAAAGCGCACCATACTAGACAGCCAGGAAAGTAATAGTTGTCGGACACTCACGCTTGAGTTAAGGAAAAGCCTTAACAAAAGCATTCTCGACACATGGAAAGGTAATGAAGGGAATGTCCTCTGGCCAAAACTTGAGGAAATTCAACCTGCTTCATAAAAAACTCGGAAGGAAGCATGCTCGACTAAATCACAAGGGGCAAACTCCCCAATATGAGCATAAGGTTCGCCTAGCCAGACCTTTAGGATAAGAGCACGAAAGGTTTTTTAAAGGTCGTGACAAGTCTTTAGGACCCCCGACCTATAGAAGGGTAATCCTTTGGATAAGATCAAGTACACAAAAAAGATCATGACCCTTTAAGGCCCACTCCAAGTCAGGATCACAAGCTCGGGTCAATAAAAGTTCAAAGGATGCAACGATCAGTGTAATAGTTAGAATAACTGCATAGCTCAGAGCTAAATCCTCATCCGGGCCAAAATACGGATCGATTACAAGAAATATCCACGCAAGGCATACTCACGAAAGTAAAAACAGCGCTAAGTAAAAGAGACAGAGGTAAATGAAGTTTATTTTTATTAATAAACAAAAGACTACAGGGATGCTGACGGCCCTGATCTTGGGGACTCAATCCCTCCAACTCAGGAAAGAGAGAAGTGTTGGGGGTAATGCCATCAAAGCATGTGTATTGACATTTTAATATAAAATTCAATGGAAATACATTTGTCTTATAATTGTTCTTTTAAATTAATGTTGAATAATTTATATAAATATCTGAAAATTTCGTAGCTATTAGTGAGATTATGATCTTGTATTATTACGTGAGGATTAAGATCATAGATAATGAATAAAATTATCAGCAACATCTTAAAGTATAGAATCTTTAATGAATAGTTGCTAGTACAGTTCACTAAGCATTATAAATGCATGTGATCTAGATATGGATCATTGATGTGGATAAACATCTTAGTGAATGTATTTTATAACATAAGATTATATATGACAGAACCGATGTAAATTAATATCTTTATCAACTTGTCGTTTATAATAAAAATTTAGTATACTTCAATCTGCTGATCATATGTACATCAATCTGAATCTTGAGTAGTCATGAACTCCTATGTATGTCTACATGATCTTTTGATTCACTCGTTAAAGTTTGTTTATAAAACATGCTAATGACTTTTATTTTGGAGATTCAATGATATGGATGGCTAGGAACATTATCTTACAAGATTTAGAATCCTAGCTTTCCTAACGGATCATATATTGGTTTTCTTAAATGTTAATTCTGGAACTGAATGGGTTTTTAGCTCAAATTTATAATACATTTATAAATTAGCCATTCACTAGTGAATTAATGGTACTAGTGAATTAATGGTACTTAAGGATCAATAGGTAATTAGAAGAGTAAAATGGTAGTTTTGATCGGCTCTAATTTATAAACCAATAATTGGATAACAGAACAACGTAAAATTATTATATCAATTGACTACACGAGAATAATCTGTAAATACATCCTATAATCTCTATGAGTGCAATTCCATATTTATAGTGGAGTAATAATGAAATTAATAAATAAGATTATTTAATTAAAGAGTTTAATTAATAATCTAGTAAATTGGAGCTTAGGATTATAAGTCTATGCTTCCCAAGTCGCTCATGTACTACGTAGTCTATGGTGTAAATATTTCAGGACATGAAAAAATGACTGACTTGCAAAAAAAATTTTTATTCTAGGGCAAGTACATAATTATGAGAAAACAATGTGTGATTTATTAATTAAATTATTAATATTAATTTTCAAAAATTATATATAAATAGTTATATCGATTAATTTTCTAATTATCAATGAGTGAAACAACACATCTAATTTATGAAATTGGATAATGTTAAATTATTATTAGATAATAATTCAAAATTTGATCAATTAAATCTCTTATTTGTAAGCTAACAGATAAGCTAGTTGATAAGAATAATCAGATATATTAATTTTAAATTAATTAATTTCTATATTTTTATCTAATTAAAATAAATATTTAATTTATAGTAATTGTCACATGTCAATCACTGATTGAGAATCGGAGATTGACATGAACTACTGTAGTATTACGTGACACTATAATAGTTGATGTTTGACACACAGTGTCGTGAGGCACTGTGATGGCTCACGATAACTGCAGTGCCGCGTGACACTGCAGTTGTGCACAAATTACAGTAGGTCTCACTACAATGGTAATGTTGAAATTAAATATTACTTTTAATTTATTTATAAAAATTTGATATGTCATTATCTAGAGAATATATCGATATTATTCTATTGGCCTCAATGTTGATTGTGAATGAAGAATAAAGTTGCTATCAGTGTGATCTTTCTCTATGATTAATAGTTAATAAAAAACTCTGAAAAAATAATTATCGTACTCTCAGAGGATTGTCACACTAAATTAATCATTCTCAGTAAATCTTTAGACTCATGTGTTGAGTACATCTAGAGACAGAAAAAAATTCTTTGAATTAATCTACATGCCCACACATGTCCCAGTGCGTTTGATGATTGACTTGGAAGATCTTGGTGTGGATCTCGAAGTCCATTGTTCGTGGAAATAGTGGATCGTTGATTTGCGAGAACGCTTTATATATACTACAAGAGGTATACGATTCTTAATCTACATAAGTCTTAGATTTAATATATAAATATATAATGGATCCTGATTGAAAAGTGCTTTCAATAAAAAAATTTATTTTGGAAACTATTATGTCGCGCTTATTTTCTTTATCGAAAAATATTCATTTTTAATAATTAAAAGTCACCACGGCTCCGCCGCGCGAGCTCCACGTATCCAAAAAATTGGTATCAGAATGATCATTATATATTTTTATATTATATTATGTGTGGGTGTTCTTGAATTGTTCATAATATATTTTGATATATGAAAATCAATGGATGGTTTGTTTTTTGAATGTATGGTTAAATAATGAATCGTTAATCTTATGGTGATTATTGGGTTAAACTTTATTCTTTAATTTCTCCTTAGATCTTGTGTGAACGTTTTAGGGCGTAAGAATTTTTGTAATTTTATTTTAAATATTATATTATAATTATTTCGATCGCGAGAAAATGAAGAATGCATGAGACGAACGAGGTGAAAAAAGCAAAAATAGGAATTCCTAGGGATTCTTACGTTGGCGCCACCGATATTCCAGTGGTGGTAACACCGTTGAAAAAATCAATTCCCGCGGTGAGCCTGCCCGAAAATTGGCAGCTCTGGTGGTGCTGTTGTGTCTAACCGCGGTGACCGACACTCAAGGGGCAGCAGCGGTGGACGTCCTCTGGCGGTGATGGGTGGCAATGAGAGAGTTCTATCGTTGGTGGCAACTGTTGTCACATCTAGGAAAGTTTAACAGAAACTCTTATATCAACTTACCGTACCATTGTAGAGTTTTATGATAACCCTAATTCTATCTCTTAACTTTTAAATTTTGAAATTAATATAATTTTAAAATTAATTATTAATTATTAATTTTATGAAAATAAAAAGAGATTAATTAATTAATTGTGTTTGACTCAAGTTTGACCAAGTCAATAAATTATTTATTGACTAAGTCAAATTCAAATATTTTTAAAAAGATAATTATAGAGATAATTTTTACTTAAGAAAAGTAGTTTTCTAATTAAAAGGGTTTTGTTCAAACCTTGAAGATTATGGAGATGGATATCAAGTGAAGTAGGGGACACTTTGGAAATATGTAATCTTGAATTCCTCTTTCTAATTTTATTTCTTTATTTTAGTGATTGTAATTTAGAAATACATAATACTCACTCGGTCCATTATTGTTTTATTTAATTATCAAATTCATATTTATTAGTATGATTGATTATATGATCATGCATTAGTCGATCACATGCTATACATGAAACCCCACACAGTTTTATTTAATTATGCATCTCATCAGTAGAAACATGATTTATTAGAATTATCCTAATATGTTTATATGTATTGTTTTGAGAAATCAATTACATGTAAACTGCTAGGTTTTAATTAGTTAAAACTTGGTAACCACACCACTCTAAAGGCTATAGTAACCTTTAGGATAACAAACTTTATTGAAAGATTTTTATTAAAGTGTGATGAAAATTAATTAATTAATCTAAGTTCACCTAATTATTATTTAGGCTCTTTAGAAGGTTAAATAAACTTAGACCAATTAGATTGGATTAACTGTAATCACATTCATGTGATAATTATTTCAAATAATCTAGTTCAAAACCTTTCTTAGGAGGATGAAAATAAAGTCATCTCAAGACCCTCAATATACCTCACGGTGTTGTACTAATAATGTAGATCATAGGTTACATTGACATGTCAACCTTCTCTCACTCACTATTTTAGGATAATGTGTTTCTATTTTAACTAATCAATTATATCCACGTTTACTATGGATGTGTTCATTTCATTTTGGGATTTTTCCAACTTGTCAATCTTTTTGCCAAGACAACCATCGTCTCTCTGTTTTGAAATTTTTTCGATTTTCTCATCAACAAACCAAATGATTCACATTCTAAAATTTCCCCATTTTTTCATTTTACACTTTTCCCCTTTAGAAAATGTGCCATGAATGGTGCTTAAATCTCCAATTGTGTTATGACAATTGGTTCAACTATAAGTATCATTATTTCAAACAAACATTTTCAAAATGCTCATGGTAGGCTCATTATTTCCAACAGCCACTATATATTTACTAACAGTAATCATAAATTTACTTCTTCAATTATAATTTTTCTAAAGAAATATTATTATTTTACAATACAATAATTGATTATATACTAGGAGGCAACAAAAATTTTCTGCAGCCATATAATTTATCAAATACATGAAACATTAAATGTTCCACCCTATATAAACTGCCTATATACTTAGAGTATTTATCAATATATCACTATAGAATACTGAGAGTAAACATGGATATTCTATGTTTTACATATATTATGTAACAAAAAATAGTTACCTCTTCAGAGTCAAATACTTTCATTTGAATTTCTTTCCAGCATGGCTGCTCTCCCCCCTCCAGTTGCTCATCATTAGGATTCTCTCCTCTGAATGTTGTGCAAGGTTGTTGCATGCATTGGTGAAGGTTGGGATCACTTAATAAGCCCACACAATTAAAGCTAATGGGAAGCCCCCAAAACCAAACCCCTTGGTCGAAGGATTGTTTAACACACTTTTAATAAACTAATTGTCATTTCATAAGACAATCTTCCCCATGGAAATTTTTTAAAAATCTCATCAATATCGACTATTTTCAAATACCAAGGTTGGGCTTCTTAAGAAGATATGACTAAGTGATGTAGTTTAGTTTTGACTGACCCTAAGGCGACATATTAAATCAAATCATGGAATCAAAAATAATGGATTACACTCACCAAGTCACAATTAATCTTTCATGCAGATGATTGTGACTTGACCGAATAAGCATACCTTATTATTAAAAGAGAAAATATGAGTTATTTTAAGTTTTAATTAATAAGGATGAGAATGTCTCATAAACAGTCTAAGATTAATCTGACCGACCTTAAGGCGACACGTTAATTGTTAGTCTATTTTATCATGATTAGTAAATGTTAAATTTATGTGTTTATTATGTTGCATAAATACATCACGTTTACTTTTTGAATTCTGGATATTTATTAAAATTATATTAAATTATGTATGTTTTATTTTTCAGTTATTATTAAGTCTATCATGGGCAACCCTATTACTGTTTTACTTGCACGTGAGAAACTAAATGGTGATAGTTTCATAAGATGGGAATCAAATTTAAACTTGATGCTAATTTGTGAGAACATAAATTTGTTCTTATTGAGTAATGTCCTGAGCAGCCCATTGCCAATGCCCCTAAGGATGTTAGGGAAAAATTTGAATGATATTTAGAGAATCAAGCATGAGAGCATGAAGACTGCCTATGAGATTATGGAATTTCTATAGGCGATGTTTGGGCAGCAGTTTGATCATAGTCTTCATGTGGCTACTAGGAGCTACATGACGACCAAGATGAAGAAAGGTACTTCTGTGCGTGAACATTTTTTGAACATGATCAACATAATGCATGAGACAGAAGTACATGGGGTGACTATTGATTAACAAACTCAAGTTAGTATTATACTTGAATCGCTCACACCTGCTTTTTCTACATTCACGACCAACTATGTTATGAACAAGTTGTAATTCAACATGACCCAATTATTGAATGAACTATAGACTTTTGAGTCACTCGATAAGAGTATGATCAAAGAGGGCGAGGCAAATATTGCTGAGTAAAAGCCTTCTTCCATTGTTGTTAAAAGTAACAAGAAGAAGAAGATCAATGGTAAGGGAAAAGGTAAGAACAAGAAAGTGAAGAAAGCCAAGACATCGCCGAAAGCCAAGAAGAATAGGAACAACAACAAGCCCAAGGGAAAATGTTTTCATTGTGGGTTGAAGGTCATTGGAAGAGAAACTGTAACAAGCATCTTCCCGAGCTGCAAAAGAAAGGGAAATATGATCCACTTGTACACAAATCTTGTTTAGTGGAATATGATTTGTCATCCTGGATATTGGATTCAGGAGCCACTAACCATGTATGTTCTTCTTCGCAGATGCTTGATTCATCAAGGGAGATGGCTGATGGTGAGGTCATTCTGAGAGTTGGCAGTGGTGCGCTCGTGTCAGTGAAAGCATTGGAGACAGTCCGTCTTAATTTTGGAAATAATTATTTAGTTTTGAACGATGTTTATTATATTCTTGAATTTTTGAGAAATTTAATTTCTCTTCATTACTGCATGAATAATTTTTTGAAGTTTCTTTAATGAATAATGAGTTTATTATTTCTAAGAATGGATTCAATATTTATCATGCAAAAGTATTGACTAGACTGTATATGCTTAAACATACTGAATGCGCGTTACATAATTCTGAATTATTTAAAGTAGCAAAACTTAAAAATAACAAACGACAAAGAGTTTCTCATGACGATTACAACATATATATTTGGCATTTTAGGTTGGGACGTATTAATCTAGATATGTTAAACATGTTAACAGAGCATGGTGCTTTGAGAGCACTAAAAGTTGGAACTCTTCCTATTTGTAAATCATGTCTAGAGGGTAAAATGACCAAGAGACATTTCACTAGAAATGGACAAAGAGCCAAGGAACCACTTGAGGTAGTGTATAGTTATGTCTGTGGACCAATCAATATACAAGTTAAAGGTGGGTATGAGAATTTTGTCACCTTTATTGACGATTACTCAAGATATCGTTATACGTACCTAATGCATAGAAAGTCTGAAACTTGTGGAAAGTTTAAAGACTTTGAATCAAAAGATGAAAAAGCAATTAGGTAAATCATTGAAAACTCTTCGATCATATTGAGGTGGGAATACTTAGATTTAGAATTCAAGGATTACTTGCTAGAGTATTGAATCCTATCCCAACTCACAGCACTTGAAAAACCATAGTAAAATTGTGTTTTAGAAAGAAGAAACCGAACCTTATTAGATATGGTTAGGTCGATGTTAACTACTCATCAATACCACTTACATTTTGGGGATATGAATTACACATGGCAACATATATTTTGAATGTAGTGTCTTCTAAGTCTGTAAGCAAGACATCTTTAGATTTATGGAATGCCTCCAAACCTAATTTACGTCATTTCCGTATATGGGAGTGTCCAGCTCACGTTCTTAGACCCAAAACTGGAAAGCTAGACACAAGGTCAGAAGTGTGCATATTTGTTGGCTATGCTCTAGAGGCTAGAGGTGGGTACTTTTATAGTCACAAGGATAAAAATGTGTTTGTATCGACAAATGTCACCTTCCTTGAACATGACTATATGGAAAACTACAAACCTCGAAACAAAATAGTTCTCAAAAAATTTGAGTCTCATGAGATCAGACCACCTTCATTATCAACTCATAAATGATAAACCATAGAAACCATTGTTCCTATCAGGAAACCCCAATACAACTTTGTAGTGGGAGGGTTGTAAGACAACCTATTCGCTAAAAACTAGAGGCACATGTCCTAGTTCCTAACACTGATAAGGACGATCCATTATCTTATAAAATATGGAAAATGAATGTCAAGACAACTATTCTAAATGGCTCTTTTGAATAAATTATCTATATGTGACAATTATAAGGGTTTGTGAAAAATAGGCAAGATCAGAAAGTATGCAAGTTGCTTAAATCAATTTATGGATTAAAGAAAACATCTAGATCTTGGAATCTAACCTTTGACGTGATTATTAAATCATATGGCTTCGAGCAAAATGTTGATAAAGCTTGTGTTTATAAATACATCAAAGATAAGATAGTGGTTTTCTTAGTTCTTTATGTTGATGATATTCTACTTATTGGGAATGATGTAAAAACTTTGTTAAAGGAAATGAAGTGGTTAGCTGAGATATTCCAAATGAAAGATTTGGGAGAGGCGAGTTATGTTCTAGGCATTCAAATATAAAGGGATAGAAATAGCAAGCTCTTGGCACTCTCACATGCATCTTATGTTGATAAGGTGTTGGAGAGATACTCTATGGAGAATTTCAAGAAAGGTAAACTACTGACCAGACATGGAATTATCCTCTCCAAGGAGCAATGTCCTAAGACACCTCAGGAGGAAGAGGATATGAGAAAGGTTCATTATGCTTCAAGAGTTGGTAGTCTCGTATATGCCTTGTTGTGTACGAGATCAGACATCTGTTATGTAGTGAGAATTGTCAGTCGTTATCAATCGAATTCAGGTTTGGAACATTGGATTGCAGTAAAGCACATTCTCAAGTATCTTAAGAGAATGAGAAACTATATGCTTGTTTATTCAGGTGGAGATCTGAACCCCACTGGATATACAAATTAGGAATCAGATAAGGATAGCCAAAAGTTAAAGTCTGGGTCATAGAACGAGGTGATCTAAATGTTATGAAGATAACATTGGATCAGAATCTGGCTCTGACTATTATGGAGATAACGTTGAATCAGAACCTGACTGACTCATTTACCAAGACACTTCCTACGAAATTGTTTGAGGGTCATGTGTGAAACATGACTCATTTGTTTTAGGGTAAGTGAGATATTGTTAGGGATAATGCCCTCAAAGCATGTGCATTGACATTTTAATATGAGATTAATGGAAATACATTTTTATTATAATTATTCTCTTAAATTATTGTTGAATAATTTATAAAAATATCTGAAAAGTACATATTCATTAATGAGACTATGATCTTGTATTAATGCGAGAGGATTAAGATCATAGATAATGAATAAAATGATCAACAGCATATTAAAGTATGAAATCTTTAATGAATGATTGCTAGTACAGTTCACTAAGCATTATGAATGCATGTGATCTAGATCTAGATCATTGATGTGGATAGACATCTTAATGAATGTACTTTATATAATAATATTATATATGCATGATCGATGTGAATTAATATATTTATTAACTTGTTATTTATAATAAACATTTAATACACAGAAATCTGATGATCATATGTAGACAGTCTGAATCTTGAGTAGTCATGAACTACTATACATGTCTACTAGATCTTTTGATTCATTAGTTAATCTTTATTTATAAAACAGGCTAGTGACTTTTATTTTGGAGATTCAGTGATATGGATGGCTGGGAACATGATCTTACAAGATTTAGAATCCAAGCTCAGCTCAAATTTATAATACATTTATAAATTAGTCATTCACTAGTGAATTAATGGTACTTAAGGATCATGAGGTAATTATAAGTGTAAAATGGTAATTTGATTGGTTCTAATTTACGAACCAATAATTGAAGGACAGAGCTATGTGAGATTATTATATCATTGTACTATATGAGAATAATCTGTAAATACACTCTATAGTCTCTAAAAGTGTAATTTCATATTTATAGTGGAGTAATAATGAAATTAATAAATAAGATTATATAATTAAAAAATTTAATTAATAATCCGGTGTATTAAAGCTTAGGAGTATAGATCCATGAATCCCAAGTCATCTCTGCACTATGCAATCTAGGGTGTGAATGTTTCAAAAAATGAGAAAATGACTGACTTACAAAATAAATTTTTATTCTGAGGCAAGTACATAATTATGGGATAATTATGTGTGATTAATTAATTAAATTATTTATATTAATTTTCAGAAATTATTTATCAATAATTATATCTATTAATTTTCTAATCATCGATAAATGAGACAACATATCTAATTTGTGAAATTACATATGTTAAATTATTATTAGATAATAATTTAAAATTTGAATCAACTTTATCTGTTTTTTGTGAGCTGACAGATAAGCTAGTTGATAGGGATAATCAGATACGTTAATTTTGAATTAACTAATATCTAGATATTTATCTTATTAAAATACATATTTAATTCGCAGTAATTGTCACGTGTAAATCATTGATTGAGAATCAGAGATTAACATGAACTACTGTAGTGTGCAATACTGTAGTGCCACACGACACTCCAATAGTACCACACGGCACTCCAATAGTACCACACGGCACTCCAATAGTGCCATGACACCCAGTATCGTGAGGCACTGTGACGGCTCACGACAACTGCAGTGCTGTGTGCCACTGCAGTTGTGCACAAATTGTAGTGAGTCACACTGCAATGGTAATTTTGAAATTAAATATTATTTTTTAGTTTATCCCTAAAAATTTGATATGCCAGTATCTAGAAAATATATAGATATTATTCTATTGGCCTCAATGTTGATTCTGAGTGAATAACACAGTTGCTATTAGGGT
Organism: Datisca glomerata; assembly: GCA_003255025.1. Taxonomy (NCBI): domain Eukaryota; kingdom Viridiplantae; phylum Streptophyta; class Magnoliopsida; order Cucurbitales; family Datiscaceae; genus Datisca; species Datisca glomerata. Next base: position 302,032 of record QANY01001512.1, read on the forward strand.
GATCTTTCTGTGATTAAAAGTTAACCAAAAACTCTAAAATAATAATCACCGTATTCTCTAAGAGGATTGTCTCACTAATTAATCATTCTGAGTGAATCTTTTGATCTCATGTGTTGAGTACATATAGAGACAGAAAAAGTGTCTTAATTTTTCTACGTTCCCACACATGTACTAGTGCATTTGAGGATTGGCTTGGAAGATCTTGGTATGGGTCTCAAAATTTGTTGTTCATGGGAAAAATTATCATTGGTTTGTGAGGACGCTTGATATAAACTATAAGAATTATATGATTCTTATCCTTGTATGTCTTAGATTTAATATATAAATATATAATAGATCCTGATTGAAAAGAGTTTTCAATAAAAATTTTTATTTTGGAAACCTTTGTGTAGCGTTTATTTTCTTTTATCGAAAAAGATTTATTTTCAATAATATATTTTAAAAGCCACCACGCCTCCTCCGTTCGAGCACCGCGTTTCCAATAAGAAGAAGGAGAAGGACCACTGCCCCATTGTTCGAGATGAGTTCGTGGGGTAGGTGACGCGGAAGGATGAATATAGACTGTGACCGGTAAAGGTACTTCATTGCAAAGCAAAGGGTAGGACTACTGGCCATATTACAAGCCCTTGTTACGAGTAATGTATCTACACCAGGGGTAGGTAGCCAACATAGACAAAAGGCTCGTCGAACAGGCCTATCAACAACATGGGAATCACCGCAGACAGACCTCTGACATTTTTGAGGTGTGACATTAGGGGACGACAAATAAGAAAATGATGGTCGTGAGAAGGAAAAAGGGATCTTGAAAGGAAACTTAGAAGATGGAGGAAGCCCTAGAGGGGGAAGTATTACTCTTCTTCCAAGAGGATAAACCAAAGGTGAAGACGAAGATCAACGATTTAGGGTTTCAGATCCATCTAGGGTGCATGGATGACGGAAGTCAGAAGAAAAGCTACCTATTTATAGGCCTAAAGGAAAAACCACTCATTTAATGGACATCAAAGAGGCTGCAATCAACGAGCGGCCGTTTCACGAACTGACGAGAGGGTTTTAGAAGACCAAACGTCACCCAATCAACTGCAAAGATGGATCGATGCGCTAGGAATGAAGCAACACATCATCAAGTCATGCTTTGTTACTAATGACATTAAATATCAGAAAAGATGACATAACGCACACGCAAGTCACGACAATATTCAGTGAATTCCATTCGGTGCAATTCCCTCTAATGAATGAACTTAAAGCATAAGTATTATGTGTACCATGCAGGAAGTGAAGTGTAATCACCACGCTAAGGTAGCTCGGCTGCAAATCTTAGATCAGTGAAGTCTTTGGACCCAGATATCGGAGGATGCCCAAGTACTTGATTGGGGGCAACTATTATGGGTATCTTCTCGACCACTAATGATACAATGACACGTGTCATGACATACTAGGAAGCTCTCGATGTCAGGAAATATGCAGAATTGATCTCGACTGATTAGCCTCAAGGAAGCTCAGGTTGCACAAACCCGAGCATGCACAAGAAAATAAGTTCATGAAGAGGACTCGAATAGTATCAAGCATAGGGCCATCATTTCCCACCGAAAAGAAACAGTCCAAGTGTCATTCCCTTCTAAGCTCGAGTATCTCATCTATCCAATCGCCATGACAGAATTACAGGATAGCCTCCTTCTAGTCACCTCATAGGCACACTGGCACTTAACATCCGCTAGCTTAATGTCAAAGGTCACCTCCTTTCCATCCAATCAATGTAAGTCAAGACAGATTTCTGTCCCAGGAAACTTCCCTCATACGCCTTTGAAGGCTTCTTCGACACGCATCCTCCTATATAGGACCAAGGTATAAGTATATCTACGAATTAACATGAGAGGTAGGCCGACTCTCCCCTACAAAAACTATGCCAAAATATCGACCATTTGTTGACTTAGGCATCAGAGGCTTTTAGGCGGGGCAACCACCCCTAGTTCCCTGTCTACACGGTTCCTTGTCTGTATTTTGTAGACGTTGAGGATGAGGGAAGCTTTAGCTGAGAGGAAAATCACGTACCCCTAGGAGGTGAGCGTTCACAATGTTACCATCGCGGACACCTTCGTTCAAAATGATCAACACGTGTACTGTGGAAGCTTTTGGCCAAAAAATGACCTTTATCGATAATTTATATTTATTAAATTTCAACTTCACATATTCAATCCTGTAAAGTTTTGAATTAGGAAAATATATCCCTGAAATAAATTTGACCTTTCAACTTTCTTATTATGATAAATTCATAGATAAGTTGTATTTAAGGCTTCGTTTTGTAATAAATTCATAGAATAAATTGCAAACATCATATTTTTTATCGTATAACCTATAATATGAGTGGTGTAGATGTACAAAAATCACTCGGGCAGAGGCCTAATACATAAGACACACCTTAAAGGTAAGGCCAAAGAGTCTCCACCTGGATAAAGCATGATCGAGCCTAGACTAAGGCGTGCTATCATGGAGCAAGGATTCAACATCTGAGGTCATTACACCTTCGTGACCGAGGCTACTATGATAACTGAGGTCCACTACTTTCATAAATGACGCTACCATGATAGATAAGGTCCACTACTTCCATAATCGAGGTCCAATACCTTTATAATTGAGGCTAGCATAATAGCCTAGGTCCACTACCTCTATAACCGAGGCTACTATGATAGTTGAGGTACATTATCTCCATGACTAAAGCTACATGATAGTCGAGGCCCACTTCTTTCATGGTCTGAGGACACCTTGATGGTTGAGGTCCATCCACCAACTTTGGCATGTATGGTAATCCTTTATGCATGTGAATACTAGCTAAGCTCTTCCTACAAGGAATGTTTTAAATACGATCAGTAAAATTGAGCAAAGAAGGAATCTCCATGATTATGATAATTCTACATGCATATTCTTGAGTCAAAGAAGGAATCTCCATGATTATGATAATTCTCCATGAATAGTCTTCCTTCCTTATTAGTGAACACTAGAGCTAACCTAGGACATAACAAAAAACGCGACAATATTTCCATTGGAAATCTTGCTAGAAATTTGACAGACTTGGCCGAATGATAAAATGTCAGATTACTGGTCCCTGAAGTGAATGCATCGGTGCGATAGCCAAACAACGCGACTAGTCGAATTGTACTCCTCCTACTGTAAAGCAGAATTCCTGACCAAGGTGACTGATCAAATTGTACTCCTCCTACCGTAAAGGAGAATTTCTTACCAAGTCAATTGGAGAGGAGATGAGGGTGCTCACCCATGTGTCGGCTCATTCAAAGATGAAAAGAGTAGTCACAGCCCGACACGAGATCGCTCGACGCGTGAGGATGGAGACCACAGTCAGACCCTACCATACTGGGACATGGCACTTTGCAATGAGATCAAAGGAGAAATGGAAATGGTGGAAGAGTCCCAACTTATAACACCAATAACACCATTCTTGTCGATCTAAGAAAGCCTATGATGAGGTCGAGAGTTGCAGGTTAGGACATATACACGAGGATCAAGGAAACAACCATGACATAATTCAATATAAGGATAAGCTTGCCGAGCACATAAAGGCCCCGCACTTAAGGGTAGCCCATTTGGACACCAAGGATAAGGACAAGATAGTAAAGCATTATCAATGGTAGTGACATCATGAATCGTTGTGTTAAGAGACTAACTCTATCACCATTTACTATGGAAATTACCTTTATGCCACCTCTAAAGAGGTTCACCCTCTTTAAGTTTGAGATGTTTGACGACACCTCAGACCCTACTGGCCATATCCTTCTCCATAAGCAACTGATGTCCAAGGCATGTATTCTAGAAGACAAGTTGGAGAGGATGTTGTAATAACTTGGTTTGGGAGTCTGGAGCCTAAGACCATACATTCTTTTCCTAATTGACATTCTCTTCATATATCAATTTGAGAGCACCAAGAGAATGAGAAAAGAAGTGCATGATCTCTTCACTTAAGTCCATAAGAGTGATGAGTCCCTAAGGGAGTACATCAAGTGCTTCAATAATGTGAAAATTAGCATAACTCAGTGCAATGACACCATCGTCGCAGACACTTTCAAGAATGGGTTGATAGAAAGAACTGATGTTATAAGTACTTACACTACAAAGGCAAAATGTGTTGTCAAAATTGTCTTAAGGCCAATGAATTCATTATGCTATACGAGGAAATGGCTAAGAAAAAGGGGACGAGCAGTGGTGGAAGACATGAAAGCTTTCCTCGGACTAATGAAAGATATAAAAGAGGTAGGTTGGACCGAAGACATGGTAAAAAAATGATCGCGAGAAACGATTCGTGTCCCTGATATATTGGGGCTGAGAGTTACCTCAAAGATTGACCTACCACATTTGTCTCACCCTGAAGGAGTTGATCCATTAGATGAAGGGAAGTTCCTGCTACCTCAGCCTTTACATCTGAAAATGAATATGTGAAAAAGAAAGGATCTTCACAAGTACTGTGATTATCACAGGGACACGACCACATGACATATGACTTTTAAAAATTATCAGTAACTCGTACTTTCTTGTGCATTATTATTCATATCAAATAAGTAATTTAGCCCACCTTTTATTATTGTTTTAATTATTTTGATTAGGTGGAGCTCCTATAACATATGGAAATTGTCCAAGAGGAACATGATTGAAATTAAAATTTCCTCTTCCTCTTTGGTGATAACCTCTTCCAGCGTTAGATATACCACCTATGTTAAAAGAACTTCCCCTATGAGCTCTATGAAAGTTTCCTCCTCTACCAAATTTATGTTATTAACAGTAAGCAAAGAAATTGTTTGAAACAAAGACTCATGCTACTTGTTTTGTGATTTTATGAGCTTTTCTTTAGATTTTAGAAGGATATGGAGTTCCTCAAGGACACAAGTTATGCTCTACTCCTTGTTGAGGTGGGAAGAGTATTACACTCTGTAGGTAGTCCATGGGTTGTGTAAATTAGAACATCTTCATTTTCTAGATGCACGGGCAAATCAGCTACTTTATATTTCGCATGTTTAATTATTTGAATATATGCATTTATGGATGTTTTGCTCTTAATAAAAGTAATTGAATGTCATGCTTGAGTTATAAAATGTTAGACCTGGATATTGAAGAAAACTTTCTTTCAATGGAGTTTCACACTTACATAGAAGAATGCCATGGAAGTCTTGTAGCCAATTACATAGGAGAATGCCATGGGAGATAGTGTTGTCTTGATGAGTGTCATTTGATGAGTGTCATAAGTGCTTGGTCTTGAGTAATCCACTTTTCATATTTTGGATTTATTATTGATGTGATTTCTTCCTTTCCATTGCTGAGAAACCTATTCGGACAAGCCAAAGTTCTATCTTTCATAATTGATGAATGCTATCTTTAAAGAAACAAAGTTGCTTGAACCAAGCTTTATGGGGGTAAAATTGCATATATTTGAAAGCAAAAAGATGTGAGTGTGAATGAGAAGTTGATCGATCAATCACAGAAGAGGTGTTTGAAGAAAAATTAGTGTTTCAGGCTGCTATGGAAGGCATATGTCTATACAAGCTCAAATACCATGAAGAATAACATGATGAGAGAACCTGAAGTTACCGAGCTAGGGGATTGACCACAATTCCTTGGGACGACTAGTGGAATAAGGCTAAGCATAAATTAGTAATTATCATCAATCATCACTTATCATTCTCACCTTTCATATTGTGAGTCCAGCCAGTCATATCACATTTAATGCAACAACCAAACAGTTATGAAGTTACTAATTTTATTTTGACCCATGCCACTTTATCCCTGCCAATGCCATTCACTCCTATAAATACAACAACACTCATCATTATCAAGAAAGTCCAGTTTGGCCTTACTAAGACTACCAAATTATTTGAAAAATATTATCTTGAGAATCAGAGGTTATAACGATCCACCATTCCTTTGCTATTGTACGATTTAATTCAAATATGAGTAGCGAATAAGTGGCAGTGTGTACTTGGGCCTTGATTAAAAGAAGCTCCCTCAGTCTTACGAATTGTCCATTGCAAGCCCCTAGCCAAGCTTAAACGCAATGAGGCAATAGGCTCTGGTAATTAATCCCTTTTTAGGTACATAGCAAAAGATCTATCCTAGGACCACCGTGAGAAATTGACCAACTATAAGAGTATCAGTTGGGTGGTAAAAAAACTATGCCAAATCAAGTAAACATCACCCTTTCATCATTTAAAGGCAAGTTACCAATGGAAAGTAGATTTAGTTTAGCCGTCCCACCACTTTTTTGTTGGCAGAGAGCCAGTTTCTCAAGCCGCCTCCCCATCAACATCAGCTAATTCGTGGTTATCTTCTTGACTCTCAGCTAAGATGTCAGTGCGACATTTTTTACAAGTAGACGAGGATAATAGACAGTGAGAGGCCGGTATGCGGCCTGAAATACTGAAATTTGATGACAATCTTCCGGTTGAAGAGTTACTTGACTGGATGGTGACTGTTGAGGAGATTTTAGAGTTCAAAGGGGAACCAGAGAACAAACGAGTACCTTTGGCGGTGACTAGGTTGCGTGGTAGGGCTACAGCATGGTGGCAACAATTGAAGCTATCTCGTACCAGGTTGGGTAAGTAAAAAATTTCTTCTTGGGAAAAGATGAAGAAAGATCTGTGAACTGCATTTTTGCCTTATAATTATTAGCGGATTTGTATCAGAGGTTACATAATCTGAAACAGGGTTGGAGATCGGTGGATGATTATATCATGAAATTTACTAGTTGATGGCCAGAAACGAGATCCAAGAAACAGAAGAACAGTTGGTGGCGAGATACATTGGAGGATTGAGGGTTCAGATTCAGGATACCCTTAATATGTTTGATCGTGTGTCTATGTCAGAAGCACATTAGAAAGCCTTGATGGTGGAGAAACAGTCACGCCGTGTTAGTGGTGGGACTGGATTGAGCCGCACCAATAACACTAATATAGGAGGCACGAGCAGCAAAGTCATGGGAAATCAGTTTAATAAATGTGCGAGCAACAGTATGATTAAGTGCTTTTCTTGTGGTGAACCAGGTCATAGGCAATCTGATTGTAAAATGGCTGGTAAAATGGCGTTGTTTGCTGAGACTGACGATGTTGTCGATGAGGACGTTGAAATGGTTGAACATCTAACTTTTGATGATAAGCAGCCGGATGATGAGGAGGTTGTTACTGGCGATGTGGGGATTGCTTTGGTTGTCACAAAGATCATATTTGACACCTAAAGCAGTACCTGAGGATGATTGGTTAAGGAGTAATATTTTCCAATCTAATTGTACCGTCCTAGGCAAGGTGTTTCATTTCGTGATTAACCATGGAAATTGTGAAAATATAGTTTCAGAAGAGGCAGTGTAGAAACTGAATATTAAGATGGAGAAACATCCCAAACCTTACAAACTAGTATGGTTTAAGAAATGTGGTGAGGTAACAGTTTCTAAACGTGCTATTGTTACATTTTCTGTTGGTTTAAAGTATAGAGATAATATTTGGTGCGATGTCGTGGCCATGGATGCTTGTCATTTGTTATTGGGTCGACCTTGGGAGTATGATCGATGGGCGATCCATGACAGACGAGCTAATACTTACAGTTTCTTGTTTGGTGGAACTAAATTGTGTTGGTGCCTAATAAACCAGGAGATAAATCCTTAGCTGCAGGGACAACTACGAATTTATTATCTTTGGCTCACTTTGATGAGGAGCGGTAGGATTCAGAGATAATATTCATGTTGATTGGGAAGGAGGCTATGGAAACTATAGAAGTTCCTGATACTGTGACTCTTCTGATGATGATGCGGCTGTAAATTTGAGGATGAATTTTCTCTACCCTGGGGAGAATGATGTGGACGATGCAACATTGAAATTTTTGGAATAAATGGATCGTGGCACGCGCAGGTCAGCTTCCAAAGGCCATAAATTTTGACTCGGATTGACTCACGGGCCCATAAAATATCAAATCGAAGCTTGTTACGACCCAGTTTTAGGTCCAAAAAATGTTGTTTTAAGTACTTTAGGATGCCCGAAAGATATTTTATCATATTTTTGGTTATTTTCATAATTTTCCCTTTTTTTTATTTTTAGGGTTTTAGGAATGGTTTAAATATGTATTGTTTAGGGTTTATGGAGGAGCTGATGATAATTGTTTAAGACATTTTCACATTTTCTCTCTATAATCCTAATTTGTGGTATTTCGTGATTTATCGAAGTTTATGCCTAAATTCTGATAATATCATAATTCAACAGGTTTTAGAAAATCGAATTACTAGTAATCGTGCGCGATTCAACAGTGTTTAATATTGTTAGATTTTTTTTTAGGTTTTCCGCTACAGCAATTTGTAATGAGCAAGAGTTACTATCTCTAAAAGACAAATGTAACGTTCAGAGAGTTAACATTAAGGGTGAGTTTGGGAGTGTTTCATCTAAAAGCACTTTAATGTATTAAAAATACTACTTCAAATTACATGTACTTAACAAATGTTATTATTTAAAATTATCTTAGTATGTAGAAGCACTTTTACAATAAACACATACTCTAATGTTTCCTAAAATATTTATACATGCACATAAATATGCTTTAAAATATATGCAAGTATGTTTTAATATGTGGAATATATGTATAGAAGTAAGTCTAGTACTAAATACTATCAAACACACCGTTCGAGAGTTACTCTTTCTAAAAGACAATCCATAAAGTTGTATAGACCCATTTTTAGTTAAAAGACAAATGTATATAACATTTGATCAAAATGAAATGGTGAAATGAAATGGTGTAATTTTTCATGAGATTCGAGATTCCATCCCGAAAATTTAACATTTCAAAATTTGATACAATACAGAGTTCATAAGAAGTTGCATGCATCTAAGATAGTCAAAGGAAGAGGGGGAGATCAACTCGAGAGTCGTTTTTAGCTCATATGTGTAGAGTCAAATGAACTTGATGTGCCAAACAGTTTTAGACGTTGGAGATTGGATTGTTTTATGAAATCTTGATTAGCAATATTTAGATACACATATCAATATTTATACAATATATAAATGAGGCGTAGGGGAAAACTTTTTAGATATCTTGTCCAACCAAATTAGATAAATATTGAGAATTACTCTTTATATACTTACCATACTTACTACATGTAAATGGGCTTACTATACTTAGTATACAAGTGGGCTTACTATACAACAAACATTTTACGAAACGTCAACAACTATATTTATTTCAATATCTTTTATCTTAATTAATAACTAAAGTAAATGATTTTTGAATTTTGAAGTATCGGAAAGAGAGTCACCCATTTTAAGTTACTTAAAAAAATTTAAAGGATTGAATTATTATACTTAATCATAAATAAATATTTTAACTATTTTTGTATATACTTATTTAATTATAAATAATAAATTTCTAATAAGATTACAATATTAATATATGTTTTTATTATTCTTTTAAAGCAGATAATATGTATTAACCGATACTACTAAATATTTTTGTTAATAGTCATTTTATTATTTTTAATGTAATTTATATAAATAACTATTATGAGAGTAGTGATGAATTGTCAAAATAGGTTACTAAAGTAATTATTATATATTCATAAATAATTATTTAATATTTATATAAATAATTATTGCAATCCATATAAATATATAGATTTCTTTATTTAAACAAAAGTCTATAAATATGCTTGGGAAAAAATCTACAATATATTTATTCTAAAATTATATTAATTTATTTTATTAATGAATACATAGTTGTCTAAAATCACTACTAATTCCCCTAAAGAATGAATTATTCCATCTTTTAAAAATATATTTAATAATATAGATTTCAAACAAAAACTATGTCTACGTTAAAAAGTATAATTACTATAGATTAATATTTATTTATCTTATTAGTAAATCTAATTTGCCTAAAAATCACAACTAAATTCTCTAAAAATAAGGGATTGCCTCATAAATAATACACAGCTATTTTTAGTCACTTTTTAATATATAGTGAAAATATTAATTGTTAGAAAATATTATTTTATTTATTATTTAATAATTAATAGTAATTGTATTGAGAACGGTGGAATGGGAAAAGAATGTTACGGCCAAACTAACTTTCTATTAGCTTAATTATTTTTAAAAATGGTTAAAAAATTATAACACCCTACTAAAATGGTTAAATGCTATAATTTCTGTAAAATTTATATACCCTTTATATACTTACTCACATACCTTTTTTTGTTAAAGTTATATTACAAATTCTAAAGAAAATGGAAGAATATGATTCAAACTCACGACCTCTAGCGTATGGGTGTTGGAGCTTAACCAACTGCACTAACTCAGCTTGTGTACTTACTATACTTAACTTTCGATATATACTTATTGTACTTAACTTTTTGTATATACTTACTATACTTACTATATACAAATGGTTTTAAGGGGAACTTTTTTGGATATCTTTATCCAACAAAACTAGATCAATTTTCAGAATTACCTTTAAACTTTTTTGGACATATTTGTCCATCAAAATTAGACCATTTTCAAGAATTACCCTGATATTTACTATATCAAATTAGATATATTTATATTTAATTATTATAACTATTGAAAAGAAAATGTATGAATTCATGATCAATACTCGACACAGCTATAAACCTTAATAAAATTCTACAGAAGCAATTGGCAATTCAGTAAAAAACGTTGGCTACAACTATATTATCTTAGTATTTATAAATGGGCCCAAGGGAAAAAATATTTTTGGCCTAACTGGTTTATCCAATTCTTAGTTGTCCTCCATAAATATTTTCAAAATTAATAGTATAAAATTAAATGATTAATGATGCTTTAAATTTTTAACAATATTGTCTAAACTATTTTTAGGAATTCCTAATTGTCATGCACTTAACTAATAATTAAATATTTTAACATATTCATATATCACATTGAATAATTATTCCATAAAACTTTGCATTATTTTTATTTTGAACTACATCTTATATCATCTTTTGTTCAAATGTATTAATCTTTTTTCAATATAATCAATTGTATAATTTAAATTTATTAAGATAAGTTACATTAACATGTATAAGATAAAAAAAAGACAGATGAAGAAATGTCCAAAAACATATTTTGTTTTATTATTAAAATATATTATCAAAACACTTGAATTTGAAGCTACTATATATATGTATGTATGTATTTGAACAAAATCTCATATGTTTTATGAGTCGTACAAACAATTGATGCTCTATTGTATGTTTAGAACTATTATTCAGTATATCACGTGCAATGCATGTTTTAAGAACTAGTATATATAAATAAAGTTGGAGAAATCTTCTTGGACATTTTTGTCTAACTAAATTAGACCAAACTTCAGAATTACCCTTAAAGGTTTTTGTACAAACTCAATGTGTATATATATATATATATATATAATGGGGCTTAGAGGGAGTAACTTTTTTTAGCATATTTGTCCAATCAAATTTATCAACTTTCATAATTGACCTGGAACTTTTTTGTATATAGCTACTACATATAAATGGGGTTTATGAAGAGAATTTTTTTTGGACATCTTTGTCCAACCAAATTAGATCAGCTGTGATCTCATTTTGATATCTACAAAAAAAAAAATTTGTGAACTCTGTTAATCAATTGTATTTTCTTAAAATATTATATGTCATACCAAACGCTTTAGTTTAAAATAAAAATTAAATAATTGTGTACTTTTCTCTAAACAACTTACTTCTTCGTATTATGATAAGAAGTAAATAAATAGTAAAAATTATCAATCCCTACAATATACATATATAAGGACTGCAAGACTATTATAGAATAAAATAATATAGTCCAAAACTTAAATAATAATTATGACTCTTTCATGAGTAAGAAAGAGCCATATTATTATAGGGTATGGCAATACCTAATTACTAAAGAAAGAAAGTGCCGGAAGTTTTGCACTTATATTTTTTCAAAGAAATATGTAAATAAGAAATATATTTTAGTTAATACAAAGAAGAAAAAAGACTTATATGATATTAATAATTGTAACAAAACACGAATAAAGAAAGCAAGAAGTATTTGGAATTAAATTATTTTAATTAGAATAAATAAAATAAATTGATGTAAACAGAAGATTTTAAATGAACTCATAATCAATATGCATTTTTCTAAATATAACCATAATGATGAATATTGGGTTGGATTGTTTGGTAGATAGATTTTTTATACAAGATGAAAAGTGGGGTTGATGAATAAACGTGTTTTTTGGATCATAACCAATAAATATACTACGAGCGTATTTCTTTAAGGTATTTTTGGATAAGGAAAAAAAATATGTGGGTAAAATTGGTAAACAACTTTTTTCAAGTTTTTCTCCTTTTAATATATTATAGATATATAAATGAAGCTTATGAGAAGAAACTTTTTTAGACATCTTTGTCCAACTAGATTTGATCTATTTTTAGAATTATCCTTAATCTTTTTTGTATATATTTACTATATACAATGATGTATGGGGGAGAAAAATTTTTAGCCACTTTATCCAACAGAGTAGATCAATTATCTAATGTGATAACTATTGAAAAAACTTATGAATGCTTTTTTCTATCAAAGTTACATTACAAAATTTAAGGAGAATATGAGAATATGACTCGAACTCACGATCTATAGGGTATAAGTATGGGGGCTTAATGATAAGTGTGTTTCACACTCATTTTTTAGATACTCTTAACTTTGATTTTGTTGATTTTTGAGTTTTATTGTTAGATTTATATTTGTTTTTATTTTTATTTTGTATGAGTGCACTTGGGGTGATTTTGGAAGATTGAGAATGCAAAACGTAGAATAAAAAGTGATAAAAGGACGGATCTGGGCAATGTCGTGATGCTGGCGCATGCAGACGCTGGCGCGATTTTAGACGTGAGAGGAGAAAAAAAGCTCTTGGAGAGGAGAAGAACAAGATCCGACCCGGAAACGGATTTCAACTTCAATTTCCTCCTCAAATCTAGTTTTTCTTCTCACTTTATCTATATTCATGCATATTGTTAGGATGTTTTTTATTTTAGTATGTTTTAGTTTTCCAATCTAGGACTATGATATAGCCAAGCCATGATTGTTCCTTAATTTTAATTTTTAATCCAATCGATGTTTATTCATTATTACTAAGTGTTATCATATGTTCTTAATGCGTGTGATTGTCTGACAAACTATTGCATGATTTGAGATTTAAATCTAAGACTAAGATGTGATGATTAATTTTACTCTTTATTCATGATGCCATTATAATTTCATAAGTTAGAGATAATTATGAATCTAGTGTAACAATTATAATTTTTTGTGCTTAACGAGTTTTAATATATTTAATCTTGAGAGATGTGAGATTTGTATACCTGAATCATTATTATCGATACTTGAGAAAGATTGATAATTACATTAAAAAAATTCGCTGTCATAATAAATATTGATTGATTGAGATTTGAAATTTTGAGCATGATTAGTTTGGTGAAATCAGAATCCTGAAACTTTTAATCATTGAAATTATTATTCTTACTTAATAATCTTAATTGTTTTATTTTACTATAACATAAAAAATCTCACTTTTCGATATTCTCAATTAAAATTAGGGTCTAGTTGATTTCAATAATTAATATCAATCAATTCTCGTAGACGATACTTTCTATTCATAGAATTTTTTACTTGACAACGATAGTGTACACTTACACTCTTAAAAAAATCGTAACACTAAACAAATTACATCAACCCAACTTATCTTTGAAAAAAGATATGAATGCATGATCAATCTTTGACACAACTATATGAACTTGAATATATATATATATATATATATATAAAAAAGAGGTTTAGGAAGATCAACTTTTGTGGATATCGCCCAACCAAATCAGATCAAATTTTCCGAATTACCCTTAAACTTTTTTTACATACTTATATGTACTATATATAAATAGGGTTTAGGGTGAGAAATGATATTTGGACATCCTTGTCCAAACGAATTCGATCAATTTTAAGCCTTTTCCTTAAACTTGTTGGACATGCGTTTCCATCAAAAGTAGATCAATTTCCAGAATTACTCTTAAATTTAATATATCAAATTAGATATAGTTGCATTTAATTATCATAACTATAGAGAAAACATATGAATTTCGGATCTACATCCGACACAGCTATAAACCTAAATAGAACTCCACGGAAGCGATTGACCATTCAGTAAAAATGGTGGTTGTATATTACATGTTTATTGAAATTAAAGAGTAAAAAATATTAAAATATCAGTAGATCCCCTCTAAGGTTAATCATTTTTAATATATCTCATGAGTAATAATACTATAAATATTACAAAATAATTATATCTCATGTATAAATATTACATAGTGAGAATAGTTTTAAAAATGTATAATTATATCTAAATTAGAGTTTTTTTTCTTATTTTGTGGAGAATTTTTAAGAAAATTATTGTGTGTGATATTGCGTATTAAAGAGTTCCCTAATTCTAGTAGGAAAAGAATTAACGTTTTGAGAGGTTATAAATAAAAAGCTTTGATTTAAGGTTAAACGATTCTACTTTAACAGAAGATGAGAAATTAGTCTATCCTGACGGGGAGATTCCCATGGTGAGGAGGATGACTCTACTCTAAGATATAAACTTAAGACGAGAGATTATTCTACTTCGAAAGATGGTGAAAAATAGTTCTACCTCAAAAGGCGGCCTTACTATGTGAGAGAGAGTGTTTTACCCAGAAGGAGATACCTCATTGGGAGGCTAGTCAGAAGACTTTGCCCATGTTGAATATGGTTTTCATGCTAATAGATTGCTAAAGTTCGATCAATAGTATGACTTTTGTTTAAAGTTAATTATGATTTTCAATATATAATTTTGTGTTTTATTGAGTTTAAATTTAGGCTTAACGAGTTTTGTGTTAGGCGATTCTATTAATATTGAGTATGTAATGATGATATTATAATGAGATATTCATGAACGTAGGTAAATTGGTTGAACCACGTTAAAAATAATATTTTATTGACGTTTTCATTATAATAGTTTGAATCGTACATGAAATTTGCATATATAGAAACGTCAAATGAGGGAGAAAGTACGAAAAACTAGCTACATGTTCGTGCTAGGCATGATTTTTATACATGTAAATATATGTGCGTACACAAAATGTAATTCTTAGCTAAACATAGTATTTTTTTTTTATATAATTTACCTTTTTCAATTGAATGTAACGCAAATTATATAAGCTTTCTATATAATAGTTTGGCTGCATATATGGAAACGTCACATGAGGGAGAAAAGTACGAAAAAATAGTTACATGTTGGTGCTACGCATGATTTTTATACATGTAAATATATGTGCAGACACAAAATGTAATTCTTAGCTAAACATAGAATTTTTCGAAATATAATATACTTTTCTCAATTGAAAGTAATGCAATTATGTAAACTTTCTAAATAAAATGCTATACACAGAGTTTCATATTTTATTGAACAAAATTGAAAAGGAAAAAACAGTCATACCGAATAACTCCCTTTAAAATAAGAAAAAAAAATATCTTTTTAGTCAATAAAAATTTCTCAAATATTTGGAAGCTTGAATATGGTTTAATGTGTTGTGAAATTGGACAATGGATGGTATATGTAAACAAGTTGAAGTTCTTGAATCTAATAAGAAAACAATGTAAAAATTAGTGGGAAAAGGTATAGGTTGTAACATTGAGCTCACATTTATCTAAGAAGAAAATAATGTAAGTTACGGTTTCATTAGGGGACGTCAAATTATTGATTGTATTGTGGGTGCAACTGAATGTTTTAAGGTTTGAGCAATAGTGATCGTGGTGGTCATGTTGCTATGAAAATTGACATTCATAAAGCTTTTGATTCCATTAGCTGAAAATTTCTTTCTGAGGTTCTAAGATGTTTCGGTTTCTCTAAGCATCATATTACGTGGATTAATAATATATTTGACTCAGCGAGGATCTCTTTTCTTATTGATGGGTTTCCTAAGGACTTTTTCAAATACTCGCGAGGTGTGCGATAGGGTGATCCCCTCTCCCCACTTCTTTGGTTTCAATATCTTCACCGATTGGGATGCATGCTCCGACTAACTTTCTTTACTATGTTGATGTTCTTATTTTCTATAAGGCTTCTTCTAAAAATCTACAAGTGATTTTAGATGCTTTTGAGCTTTATGGTTCACTATCTAGTCAATAGGTTAATTAGGATAAATCATCCATGTATTTCGGCAATGGCATTTTAGGGACCCGTATTACTGATTTTTTGTCAATGTCTAGAATGCATCTGGGAGGAGATTCTAAGACTTATTTAGGGGTTCTTGTCTTTGTTGGTACGCCTAAACGTCAGTGGTTGATTCTTTGAGCTGATAAAATTAAAAACAAATTAGAATCTTGTAAGGGCTTAACTTTATCTATGATAGGCAGATTATGTCTTATTAATTCGATGATCCAAAGTTCGTTTCAGTTGATACGCGTAAGTTTGTTCTAGTGTCTTGGAAGTTTTGCTACAAACCTAAAGAGGAAGGTGATCTCGGTATAAAAAATCTTTGCATTCTTAACAGACAGTGTTGAAAAAACTCACTTGGAGGTTCTTGACTGAGGACTCTATGATTTTCAATTATCTTCGTGCTTATTACTTCACATAGAATCATCGACCGAGGTCATGGTATATTTCATCTTCCGTCTAACTGGGCCTAAAATGTCATTATACTCCTTTGATGCTTGAGTCTAGGTGGTTGATTGGTCGTCATTCTAAAATTCACTTTTGGATAGACAAAGGAAATTGGTTAGGAACTCTGTTAATTGACTTGGTTGATAATTGTCAATTGTTACATCCTCTTTTAGAGTCCCTTGTTTAAGAAGTGTACACTGATCCAGAGGGTTGATGTCTCCCTGTGTCTTTTCATTCTTCTCATCCAACACTTACTTATGAGATTGAGGGAATGGTGGTCATCTCTGACACAGACTCATTACTTGGCATTCGTTCCATGGAAAGATGTTTACTGACTCTATGTTGCGTGCTCGTGGTTATATTTTTTTTTGTCTCGATGTTGTCTTTGTTGTGCTGAGGAGGACTTACATCATTTATTTATTTAATGACATGTTTTTAGGAAAGTTTGAAAGTAGAAAACTTATCTTTGTTGAAGCTCTTGTATTGCTTTGCCGTTTAGTTCGTGAAGTAGTCTCCTTTAAGATTGATACGATGCAAAGTTCAATTAAGGAATTTTCAACACTTCAATAATTCCATGTTTTGGGTTGTCCTTCTAGAACCCTGCGTATCTTGGAAGTTTTTTGCCATTATCTCCCATCAAGTTGGATTAAGGTGAATAGTGATGGAGTGACTTTCGCTAGTCCTGGGCTTGCAGGTTGTGAAGGTGTTTTCCGATCATCTAGATGATTTGTTAAGGGTTGTTATGCTATTCACCTTGGCGTATGTTTCATAGTTGGCATTTTCATTTTGTTTCAGCCAGAATGGATGAAACATTCCGGTTCCGATTAAAAACTGAAATGAAAATAGGGGGTTTAATTTCCCGCTTGGAATTTTGGTATGTTTCGGCAGAAACGGAACGTTCTGGCTGAAAGTCTTAAGTTTCACTGGGAATGGGTGAAGCATTGAGAAAATGGACACTGAGTGAACATGTGAAGAACTTCTTCTAAATAATGGGATTCAACAATAGAAAGAAATTAAGAAAATGAGAAAACCCATCACCAAATACTAACAGATGATGGCCTTCTATATTGTTAAGCATGGTACATCAAGTGATCCACAACGATTAGAAAAGGTTGGCCAACATATTGTAAAAGACGAAGAAAAGAAACAAAGTCCCGGAATGACACATAATCTATGGCAAATGGGTCTGTGAGAAAATGACGGATGACAGTGTTGCTATCATTGAAGAAAAAATTCAAAATCAAATCCATAGATGAAGAGCTCATGCAAACAAAGAAGTGAAGAAGAAGAAGACGAAGAATGTTGACCGTCAAGGGTGTCGATTTCCATGGTAGAAAAAGACGAAGAATATTCAAAGTTGAAGTCTAGGTTGTGGAGGAAAATCTAGCAAAATTTATTTTTGCTTCTTGAGAAGGGTTATCAATGATAACTTTTCATATCACATGTCAAGTCTTCTTTTTACCTAAAACTCTAACTTTTGAGTAGACTATAATGTGTTTTAATGTACACTATATAAGTATAGAATGTGTTTGAACTATTTGATCATCCATTGTAAGTAGATGTAATGGTTAAATAACTCTTGTACCGGTACAAGAGTCTATCCTATAATATTTCACACATTTCACTTATGAAAGGCCAAAGTATGTCTTCTCAATTGGATTTTTTACAGGACTAAACCCCTAGCATTTTCTTTTTGTAGGATTAGACCCCAAACTTATTGTGTGTAGCCTTAGACTCCTAGCCAACCACTTCTCCAAAAATAGTTGATGAAGTTACCAAAAAGCCCCTGCACAAATACCAATCATGACTAAAAAAAAGCAAATCATGATAGTTACACGAAAACCCACCCCTACACGAAACCCACCCCTCCGTGTACCTCCCCACGATTTCAAACCGCCTTCTTGCATTTTCTCCCTTACGGTTACTCTCTCTCTCTCTCTCTCTATATATATATATATATACATATGCTTGCTTATTGCCTTCTTGCATTTCTCTCTTACAATTACTCTCTCTCTCTCTCTGTTGTTCGAAGTGTTTGTTCTAGTTTCGTTCGAAGTCAAAGCATCTCTCACCATTTCAAACAAGGTACTTTTTTGTTGGCTTCTCTGGTACTCGTTATATTTTTTCTGGGTTTATGTTGTGTTTTTTTTATGGGTTTATGTTTAATTTTCTCTGTTTGTTTATCTGGCTTTCAGAGGTATTTTCTGGGTTTCTCTGTTTTTGTTGCAAGTTTATATTATTCTGGGTTATTGGTAGTTCTCTAGGTTTTTTATCCGATTTTTTTGGGTTTATGTGTTTTCTTCCCCTTCTGTCATCTTCGAAGACATCATGTAGTCCTCTTGTAGACTACACGACGCTAGTGTAGTCACCGTCTAGTGTACATGGAGTGTACACGATGATCGTGTAGTCCTCCTGTAAACTACACGATGTTTACATGCTGGTCATGTAACGTATCCTGTAGTGTACACGAGGACTACACGATGTCTTTAGAGACAGTGTAGTCATCCGTACACTACACAATAGGGTACACGACCAGTGTGTAGACATTGTGTAGTTTACAATAGGGATACACATCGACCGTGTAGTCCATGTTTCACTACACGATGATTACACACCGGTCGTGTATGCCATCGTGTAGTGAAATGAGGACTACACAGTTGATGTGTACCCTTCATGTAAACTACACGAGGGGTACACGGGATTCGTGTAGTAGTCGTGTAAACTACACGATGGATACACGAGCTTTGTGTAGTAGTCGTGTAAACTACACGATGGATACACGAGCTTCATGTAGTAGTCGTGTAAACTACACGATGGATACACGAGCTTCGTGTAGTAGTCGTGTAAACTACACGATGGATACACGAGCTTCGTGTATTAGTCATGTAAACTACACGATGGATACACGAGCTTCGTGTATTAGTCGTGTAAACTATACGATGGGCACATGAGGCTCGTGTACCCTTTATGTAAACTACATGACGGGTACACAAAGCTCGTGTACCCCTTTTGTAGTTTATATTAGGGGTACACGTTGGCCTTGTAGTACACGATGATTACACACTAGTCATGTACACCAAAGATCTAAGTATCCACAGCATATGAAGCCCTTTATGAAGATTGTCCCACGTTTGCTGTAAATCATGAATATTTATGGGAATATAAATCAATGGATTGTCCTCGATTGAGTTATTTATTTCATATGATTTTTTTCATTTCATGAACTAATTGTGTTTTTAGCTATGATTGTGGGGTATTCGCCCTCAAGTTTGATGAAGCATTGACTTTCACCGAAAAAAGAATGCAACATTTTCGCAAGCGCATTGCAATTGAATTATTTCTATGGGGCAAAATCGAACCGATGTAATATATTTATGTTTCAATTGCATATGTAAATTTTTTTATACTTATTTGTTGGTTATTTTCACCTATAATTTTTAATGCTCAATTTTTTGTTGTTGAGCGCGTAGTTTTACCTTTGAATTTGATTAAGTTTCCTATAGGCTATACGATGGTTATAGGAAGCTAGTGTACCTATCGTGCAGTGTTTCTGAAGACATTTTATGAAGTCAGTAGCAAATTTATACACTACACGATGATTACACGAAGTCAGTGTACCCATCTTGTAGACTACACGATGGTTACACGAAACCAGTGTACCCATCGTGTAGACTACATGATGGTTACACGAAACTAGTGTACCCATCGTGTAGTGTTCCTGAAGACTTTTTATGAAGGCAGTAGAGAATTGTTACACTACAGGGTGGGTACACAAAGTCAGTGTGCCCATCATGTGGACTACACGATGGTTACACAAAGCTAGTGTACCCACGTGTAGTGTTCCTAAAGACATTATATGAAGGCAGTAGCGAATTATAAACAAATACAAGGATAAAAAATTATACTTCAAGTGGATTAATCATTCCGTTGAGAGAGAGGAATTGAATTTTTACACATTTTTTGGTTATGGCCTATTTGCCCACAACATCCACATTTTTCTTACCTCTAGATGGAATTCTAACCGGCCTAGGTCTTCCACTTTGTCGTCTTTTTATAGGTGTAAATATCACCTTCTTTTGAACCTCCTAACTGATGACCCAATAAGCTCTATCTCTAATAGGATGTATGGTTTCTGCATTCGCATTAATTAAAGCCTCATTTTTATAGTGCGTCGAACACATAGTGTATGCAAAAATATTATGCTGCTGACATGCCACCAACGCATGCTAGCATGGAATTTGATCAAGATCAAATTCTCGACACGTACATCTCCTAAGATTCAAGTTCACCACTGTTTCCTTACCCCCACCCACGACACGAAACTCGTGGATGTCAGAAGGAAACAATGATAATGCTCATGATGCAAGATGCTTCTTATGCATCTCTATCTCAACCCAATCTGTCATATTTGAGGTGACTTGGCATGCGACCGTTCATCGTTCATACAATCACTATTGTAACAAGTCACATATATGTTCTACAAGGCTTGTAAATGGCAGCTTTCTAGCATCTTTTAAAATCTCATTCAAACCCTTCTACGATATTTGTGGTCATTATATTGTACCGTCTTCCATCAAAACATAAACGGGCCCACCTCTCAACTCCCCCATCCGACACATATTGTGAGATATCCAAATATGTGTCTGTAAAATGGGTCATCAACTGATCGAATTCTGAGCTACGATATTCCTTTGCGGCTTTCAAAAACAACGCTAGTGCATCTTTCTTTTTATAAATATATTTTATATTTTGGCTCATGTGGTAGATGTAAGCTCCATGAAGCGCATTGGGAAAGACTATTTCTACAACATTCAGTATACTATTATGCCTATCAGATATAAACATTAAGTTTGCCAGATCACCGATTACACTATGAAGTTTACAGAAGAATCATTCTCTTGCATCATTATTTTCTGAATCTCCAATACCGAATGCAATGGGATAGACTTGGTTGTTTCACCCTTTATTGTTGCGACAAATAATACACCTTTGTATTTTTCTTTTAAGGCAGTTGCATCAATAGCAATGGAAGGCCATATATAGCTGGAGAATCCATGAATAAATGGTCTAAGAGCCAGGAAAAAATATTTAAAATGATCCTACTCATTGGTCTTTATGTGTGTTACTGCCCCTGTAAAATATTTACTAATGGTGTAGTAAAACCAACAAATAAAATGCTCTACACGATGGGTACATAGGGATCCTGTATCGTACATGATGGTTATACGAAATCAGTGCACCCATCGTGTAATGTTCAGAAATAATAGATGAAGTCAGAACATGATTGGTACACTACACGATAGATACATGAAGTCAGTGTAGCCATCGTGTAGTGTACACGATGGCTACACTGACTTCGTGTATCCATCGTGTAGTGTACAGAAATAATAGATAAAGTCAGAACATGATGGGTACACTGCATGATGGTTACACAAAGTCAGAATATGATGGCTACACTACACGTGTACACTTCGATATGACCGTATGCTGGGAGCATCCTATAATTGTCTTTAGGAAACCCTCGAACTAATTTCAAGGCATACTCCTTAGCCCTCCAAGCTTTCCAGTAACTAATGTTAACACCAAGATCAAGCCGAATATCTTCAATTATGTCCTTTGGCCTATATACACATCTAACACCCGTGCATTTGGACCTTATTGTGTGACCAATGAATGTGGATGTGACTTGATGGTGTTCATATCTCAATACTTCAAAAATGCATGTATGATTATTGACAAACTTTGTCACTTTGAAGTATGGACAGTATTTGAGTTTCATAGCCCTTAACCTTCATGCGCATTGTTTATCAACGCATATAAGCACCAACCATAAGGTATTTGAACTAAAGATCTGAAACTCAAAATTTCTACGAATGGCCATCATACGACAAATCGTAACCAACTCAGATTTACCACTATACAACTCATCCATGTTTATTATGTCTGGTACAAGATGATTCAAATCACCTCATTTCTCAATAGACCCCGGACGTTGTTGATTCAAATGAGCCAGACAAGGTTCATTCAATTCAGCTCATTATGGCAAAGAAGGAGTGGTCTCGAGTTGTGTAGTGTACACGATAATTACATGAACATCATGTAGTGTGCCATCGTGTAGTTTACACGATGACTACATGACCATCGTGTCGTGTACATGAGAAGTAGGGAATTCCTTTGATTGCTCATATAGTCCTCTTGTAGTGTACAAGATGGTACATGATACTCTTGTAGTGCACAGTGAACTACACGGAAAGTTCCAGATGCACTACATGATAATCGTGTAGTGTACATGAGGTATATACGAGGTCTTTGTACACTGTGTGAAGCGTACACGAGAACTGTGTAGCACATGCGTAGACCTCTAGTACACTACACGATCACCATGTAGCCTTCCTATACACTACATGAACTTCCAACAACATTCTGAATATTTTTGTTCTAACAAAAAAAGCGAAGATGAAGAAGACGATAAAACCCATGAAACTTCAACTTTTGAGAGAAAAAATACAAAACATATACCTGCAAGGCTTCCTTGAAGATGAAGTAGCTTTCCTTGAAGATGAAGAAGATGATAGAGGCCAACTGATTTTGCAGAAGGAAAAAGAAGAAGAAGAAATAACGAAGAAGAATGAGGGAAAATGAAAAATGAAGAGGGAGAAATGAGGTTGCTTTAAGGTTGATTGAGTGGGTAGGGAGGTAGAGTGTTGAGTGAGTTTGGAGTTGGCCATTGACATGACATGGTGTAATAAGAGCAAGGGAGGAAAAAAATTGAAAAAAGTGAAGTGAGGTGGGCCAGGGTTTAGAGGCTACACAAAATAAATTTGAGGTCTAATCCTGCAAAAATGAAATGCTAGAGGTCTAGTCCTGCAAAAAACCCTTGTTAATTACTAGGGTATTTATATTTTAAATACGTGTGTTTTTTTAATTTTATTATATATTGCAAATTTTAGAAGGTTATTATATATGTCCAAAAAAAATTCTGAAATGAAACACCAAAACATCGAAATATCTGAAATGTTCTGTTTTTTAAGAAAACTAAAATAATTACCAAAATGGAATTGACTACTATGGTATGTTTTGCTTTTAAGGCTGAGTTGGCTGGTGTTATTCATGCGATTGTTTATGCTCCAACCGTTGGATGGAGATAATTATGGTTGAAAATTGATTATGTTTATGTGGTGTCCATTCTTCATTCTAGATCTCGAAAGGTTTCCAAACATTGGCGTACTGCTTGAGATATATATTTAAGTTTAATTTATCAGATGGACCTTGTTGTCACTCATATTTATCGGAAGAGTAACCAAGTTGCAGATTATTTAGCATCCAGGGCTCCTAGTATAGTTACTCCAACTTAGTGGTAGAATGCGTTGAATTTTTGTCCTTCGTTTATACAAAAATCACCAACTTTTCAATTGAAATTGTAAAAATGTCAGAAATGTTTTATTACAAAAAATAGCTCAGATAAGGTAAATAACTTATTTACATATGTGTAATTTTAGTAAATCATTTATTTACTCCGATCATTTTCACAAATGAAAAGTTTTGTAATTTGAAAAGTTTTGTAATTTGAGCTGAAAAGTTAGTTTTTCCTGTCATTTTTCATCATATGTAACCCCTTTTAAGGTCAATAAACTTATAATCGACTATCTCACGAAATCCTTCCAATCAAATTTGGATTCTCTCATGTTGAGGGATTCAACCTGAGGAGTTATATTTTTCTCATCTAGGCCGTTGAACTCAGTTCAACGGGCAAGATGAGATCTGGCCCAAATGTGTAAAATGAAAAGTAGTTCATATATTTTTTTTAACTTTTTTTCTTTTAATGTAAGTGTATCTAGTCCGTCCATTTTTTTTAAACGGAGGACTAGAATAAAATGAACATACCAAATATAACATAACCTCTCATTTTCATCAAAATAGGAGAGGACTTTAAAAATCCCTTTTAATCATCAAAGGGCTCTTTGGTGCTCTTACAATCTTACTAGATCATTTTTCAAAAAGATATTTAAGGGGCCGGTTGGTTCAAGTTTTATAAGATTACCTGTAAGAATGTGATTAGTGGGTATATGGTTAGTGAGAATATATTAGAGGGAATACATAATTATTATGTTTGGTAATATATTGAAATCTTTTACTAGATTAATGGGAATGTAAAATTGTTGTATTTAGTTTGTAATAACTTTTAATGATAGGATGTATATAAGATTATAGTTTTATCTTTTTATCTTTTAAAATTATCTAGTTAAATATCGTTATAAAAATTATAAGAAGTTAAATACTAACCAAAAAGAAAATTTGAAAAATTCATTTGTAAAATATTTGTAGAGAAAAAAAAGCACAGATAAAAAAACTAAATCCATTAACTATTGAAGAAGCCCAATAAATTTTGAGTTAAAAAATTCCAAAGCCTTTTGAAAAAAATAACTAATTTCTTTTGAAAAAACAATATGTTTAATATGTGGGATTTTTATCGAAAACTTAATTTTCTAGAAGCCATCATATAAACACATCGAGCAAAATCGGGGAGGAAATGGAAAACTTGATTAAATCAGATCAATAAATTGGTAAAGAGCTTGTTGGCACGAATCCTAGTGTGGAACATGGAAGGGTAGTCTTTTTAATTCCCCACTTTTGATGAGGTATAAGAGATTTTTTGAGAGGAGTAATCCTATTCAACCTGGAATAAGATTACTTTTCAAATACCTTAAAACGAACATAGGAACTTAAAAGTTAAAAGATTCCCACCCATTTCATATTTCCACCCTAATATACCTTACATCCAAACACCCCCTAAAAGGGGGTTTGGTATAGGGTTACCTTATTTAAAATGTTTGGAATGTTAATAAATTTTAGAGTTATCCTTATTTGGTATGATAAGTTATAAAAATTTTAAATACTCAGAATTTAAAGATAATATCAAATAAGAGTATCTTGATACCCCTCAAGATTGAGGGATATCTCCATACCCGGCGTAATCCATTAATTATTTCTTATGAATTTTTTTTCTAAAATAACATTCATCACTCCCTTACATCATCTTTTATATAAATGCTAAACAATGAATAATTGAATAATTAAAATATA
>QANY01001513.1:0-47689 GCA_003255025.1 Datisca glomerata
TTTTTCACCAGTAAATTTGTTCACGTTAAGAATAGTTGAGAGATGGGATAATGACATGATTACTGAAAAGAATAAATAAAATGGTATAAATAAAAGATCATTCATTTAGAAAAGTATGATGCATGATGCAACTACTAAAATACCTCGGTTATTGGGATCGTGATTCAACTATGTCAAAGTTACGTGATTCACAAATATGAAATTCGTGGTGAGATTATAAAATGCAATAATATTACCTTATGTTTTATTGATGGATGTGTAAATGAATAAACCTGGCCAGGTACACGATGAAATGAATCATTGAATAAGACATGGTGAATTGTGCAAGACAATTCACTGTTATTTCTTTCTTATTCACAATTAATAAAAGTGTTAAAGAAATAATAACTAGAGGGGTAAAATGGTAATTTTATATCCAACTTTTGTTACTGATATTCATGAAGGGTAACATCGTAAAATATTCTGTGGACCATGAAATAAAGATGTTTATTTGCACCAACAGAAAAATGTAGCGCGCGTGAATCGAGAATTGATTCAGCATCGGATCTATAGTGGAGTCGTACGATATCGGGATTAAATATGTCAGAAAATTATGAAGATAAATTTGCCAGGTATTCAAATCTCATAGCTTTATTGATGTGTTTTGGACCGATGTATACTTCCCGAATCCATATGTGATGGGTATCGTCACTAAAATAGTGACGAGCAAAAATTAATGGTCAAATTAATTAATTGTTATTTTTTAATTATTGGATAATTAGTAAATAAAATAAATAAATTAATTAATTGATGGAGTTCAATTTAATTTATCAATTTGGATTGATGAATTTAGACACAGTATTGACTCTAGGAAGATGTAAAATTTTGACAATTACAGTAAATGGAGGAGAATTTCAGCAATTTATGGTAAAAGAGTAAATGTGTAGATTTCATAATCTTTATATAAGGGATGACATTAGGCTTATATCTCTAAGTGTGTTGACACAACCCTTATCACAGTGTATGATTACACAGAGTAGAGAAAACAGTTTCTCTCTCCCCTCCATGCTGGCACTGAAATCTAAAGGAAGAAGGGGAAAATTTGTTTTTTCTTCTTCTGTTGTTTTGAGAGCCCATACTCAATTCCTGACGACATCCTATTCAGATATACTTCTGAATTCTACGAGTGGTTATTGCTGCGAAGATTGATTTAAGTTCTACAAAGAACGAAGAACGCAAGACAATCAATATAATTCTACCAAGTCAGAACTTCTCCGATACAAGAAATGTATAACATTATTTCCACATCTTCTAAGTATGCCAATCTAAATATGCATGATCATAACATATTATATAATTAATATGATTAAATAGTTGATGTGAATTTTTTAATTTTCCACACATGAACCGTTCGTGGTTCATTATTTTTCCTCAAATTTTTAAAACCCAATCCGGTAAGTACTTCCAAGCAAACCCTTTGTTTTTTATTTAGCAGCTTTGACGATTGTATAGAAGTTTTTGAATTTTATGTCACTTGGAGTTGACTGACTATTATAGCAAATACGTGTGTGCGCCAATTATATGATTCAGTTATCAGTCTCGTTGGTGATGGAAATGAAGTTAGTCAACTTGATTAAGGATGTTCAAAAGAAAAGAAGTAAGAACAAGGAAAAAAAGAACCCGAAATAATAAAGAATAACTAAGGAAATTTTTAGGGTACAAGATATGCTGCACACAGATTAAATTTATTGTTAGATCATTACTTATGCACTCCACAAGATATAATCTAAGAGAAATTTAAATTTAAATTCATATATTGTACATAAAATTTATCGTACGCACAACCCATAAACAAAAACAACCAAAATTCCAGCATTTTTAATAAAGATCTTGAAGAGGAGGCTTATATGAAACAATCTGAAGGTTTCTCTTCTAGTGATGGTGAGCGCTTGATTCACAAGCTTAAGAAATCAATATACGGTTTAAAGCAAATCTCCCGTCAGTGGTATATTAAATTCTATGGTGTAAATTCTTCATATGGTTTTGTTGAAAACCCTATGGATAATGTATGTACCAGTAGGTAAGTGGAAGTAGAATATGTTCCCTTATTATATGTGGATGATATTTTAATTGCATCCAACGATAGGGGTTTTCTGAATGAGGTGAAACAGTTCCTCTCTACAAACTTTGATATGAAAGATATGGGCGAGGCATCTGATGTCATTGACATTATGATTCATAGAGATAGATCTAGCGATGTTTTAAGTCTATCGCAGGAAACCTATATCAACAAGGTTTTGGGGAGATTTTGATGAAGGATTGTTCACCGAGTGTTAATCCCATTGTAAAAGGCGATAAATTCAGTTTGAACCAATGCTCAAAGAATGACTTAGAGAGAGAGAATCCATGAAGAATATTTCATATGCTTCTGCAATTGGAAGCTTTATGTATGTCAGGTATGTACGAGACCTGACATTTCATTTATTGTTGGGATGTTAAGGTGATATCAAAGTATTCCAAGTATGGACCATTAAAGAGCTACAAAGAAAGTTATGAGGTATCTTCAAGGAACCAAAAGTTACATGCTTATGTATAGACAGACTGATAAATCTGGAAGTAATTGGATATTCGGATTCAAACTTTGTTGGTTGTGTTGATTCGCAAATCAACATCTAGGTAGATTTTTATGATGGTTGGTGGAGATATATTTTTTATGAGTGTCAAACAGACATTGACTGCTACTTCGACTATGGTAGCAGAGTTTATGGGTGTTCAAAACCAAACTGAACCTGTCGAACCGAACCAAAAGTGGTCAGTTCTTTATGTATGTTCGGTTCGGGAAAATTGCCAAGCCGAAGTTTGTTCAATTCAGAATTTTGGTGGTTTTTGAACCGAACCAAACCGGACCAAAACTTTTAAATTTATATTATTTTTTATTTTATATATATAATTTATTATAAAACTGAACCAAACCAAACCAAACTGAAGTAAAACCTTAACTTTATTAATTTTTTCAATAATATCATTTAAAAATTATTTTTAATTAATAATATCGAACTGAAACTCACGGTTTAGTTCAGTTCGGTTCTTTTAGTATTCACGGTTCTGTTTTGTCGCCGAACTGAAGTTTCGATTCGGTTTGGTTTTTCACCAAAAAACTGACCGAACCAAACCGTGAACACCCATAGCAGAGTTTATTTCTTGTTTTGAGGCAACTATACATGGTGTATGACTTAAGATTTTAGTCATGGATTCAATTTCTAAGCCATTTTTTGCGATAATTCAGCTGCTATCTTTATGGCTAAAAACAACAAAAGTGGTAGTCAAAATAAACACATTGACATAAAATATTTAGCCATACAAGAACATGTAAAAGAAAAGAAAGTGGTCATTGAGCATATTAGCATTGAGTTGATGATTGCTGATACTTTGACTAAGGGCCTGCCTCAATTAAAATTCAAGGATCATGTAGAGAAAATGATACTTGGTTTTACTTTATAATTATATACGTTTAGTTGATTAATGAAACTCTTATACATTTTGATTTCTCATATTAATGTGCAACTTATTTACTTGAGAAAATATATTCATTTTGGACCAATAATAAACATAAGGTTTGTTTTGAAAGTTTTGTTACCACATAAAGTATAACACTGAAGAAATTAAATACATTGTAATACATGGATGATAATACTCGATTTTATGAGGACCTATCACTATGATGATTCATGAATTTTGTTACTCAAGAGAGTTTAGGTTAATGTTTGTACGAAGCGGGAGAATGTAATGTTAAAAATGTAACACAATTATGGTTCAAAGTTAATCACCAATAGTTGGCTTTTGATGGCCATTGATGTTAAAATGTGGTAAGCATTTTTTGTTACAAAATTAAATTTAAAGGTTCTTGATGGGAGAACATATATAAATAGGAATTTAGGTCTTCTCATTGCTTACGTGCAATAGACATACACCATCAATTACAAAGAGTAAGTGTGAGAAACAGTGTGACTGATTTTTGAAGCTTTTCTCAGTTTCAATGTATTTTGCTCATGTATATATATATATATATATATATATATATATAGAGAGAGAGAGAGAGAGAGAGAGAGAGAGAGATACATGAATAGTCTTGGTTATATTATGATTATATTTTCTTTTAAATTATACATACATGATCACCAGAAAATATGAGTGAAATTGCTTCTTCATTGTCTTACGTAGCCAATACAGTAGCTTCAACTTCAGAAGCAACATAACTTATTGCATACCAGGATGTTAAAGAGGCCTTAGATAAATGGACAATACCTAAGGTTAAATCAGAAACCATTTATAAAATTAGAACATTTGATTTTACCAGTAGAAAAACAATTAAAACCTTTGAGCTGCTATACCTTTACAGAATAATGATGATATTGTTTATCTGTTGCATGTTCATGATATGTATCCTTTCATGAAGAAATACAAATATGTGCATATAGGACTTGTACAAATAGCTTCTAAGCCTTTGACCTTACTTGGTCAAAATACCAGTATTCAGTGTACCCTCCGAGATGGACGGTGCCTCAACTAGAAAGCATCTCTCATGGGAGCTATTGAAACTAGCTTATCCCATGGACCTGTTTATTTTAATATTTATCTTAATTTAATTGTTTCTCTTTCTGACAGCATCTCTCTAAAGTTTTAGAACTTAGAGTTATTTCGCATGGTTATGAGTATCTTCCAGGATCTCCTCCATTCACGATACTTTTCAGGATCCACTTAAAGTTTCTCTCCACTTTGAACCCCTATACCAGGAATCAGAGTGATCAGGGACATAGTGTCCTCATTGACACCAATCTCTTCAATAGTCAGGTAGCCATCCCTAGGGTGATACCTTGGGAAGCAATTACTTTTCCAAAAAATGGAAATTTTTTAACTAGAAGCCTTTCTAGTACTAGTTATAACAGTAACCTCCCCTATAACATAGATTTACCAGAATCATCCAGACCTTCTACAGCATAATCTATCAATTCTGAGATACCAGAAACCCATATCAGAAGTATACATATATCAGAAAATCAGATACATCATGCAGTTTATGAAGATAGACCAAACATCAGAAGGCTCAATAACCCAATCAGCAGTGATATGAAATTCGATATTTAATGGATTTTACACCTCATAATGAATTGCGTAAACACCTTAACCAGGATTTTATACAAGTTAAATATCAGGAAGTCTGATTATGGTATTTTAGATCCCATACTCCTCAACATTTAAAAACTCTCAAAGACTAGTACTATTACCACCTTTGGAAAAACCAAACCCTTAGATCATTCTCAGAATGGTATTGTGACTTTGCTGACAAAGTTTCCATTCTTGATAGAGATCAGAATAATGTCTTAACATGAATTCAAAATAATTGGATAACAATAACTGGCAAGCTTTTCCAAGCTATCCATCATCCACCGTTATCCTTAGAGCTTGCTCCTCGCAATGAGAGCACTAAACCGTTAGTCATTTCTCCTTATGTTGAAATATCCGATCAACCCAATCAGGAAACCTTAAAGGTCAAAGATATTGTACTTTTAACTAAATAGAATAATTATACTAACATTTTCCTCCAAACCGTAGGTAACCAACTTACTCGTATTGAGGAACATGTAGACAATATTCAGGATAAAATTGAAGGACAAAG
Source organism: Datisca glomerata (assembly GCA_003255025.1). Classification (NCBI taxonomy): domain Eukaryota; kingdom Viridiplantae; phylum Streptophyta; class Magnoliopsida; order Cucurbitales; family Datiscaceae; genus Datisca; species Datisca glomerata. The sequence goes on from QANY01001513.1 coordinate 5,657, forward strand.
GTCTAGAGAAACCTAAACCTCTTAACCTTCAACCAGTCAATATCAAGCCTTCTCTTGAGATTCATAATTTTAAGTTAAAATCTACCAAAAAAGAGGAAGACTTTATGGCCACTCTTATTAGAAGAATAAAAGGCTTGAAGATCAGTGAGCCAGAATCCTCAGGACCAAAATCTCCAAAATAGATTAATATGATGAATCATGGTGATTCATCTCCACCTGCAACTGAGGATGAAAGAGAAGGTTACACTCTTTCCCAAATCCATGACCTCCATAAAAACTTTTATGATAGTATCAACAATCATACTTACCCTAAATCTAACTAGTGTATGGCTTTACTTGGACATTGTAAGTATTATTATCCTCAACCTACCCCTCAGGATATTCTGTATGAAGAAAACTTCCTCCATACTCAGAAATCTTACCATGGAAAAACTATCTATGAATGAAACATAAATGGTAAATCTAAATACCAGGTTTTCAAAACTATACATCATATGATTATGTATGCATCTGTTTGCAAACAGAATGATAATTCTGATCATCAAATAGCCAGATTTCTTATCAATGGCTTTACCAGTATTCTAAATGGATGGTGGGATAATTGTCTCACTCAACATCAACAGGATGAAATCTTAAATGCTTCTAAGATTAAAATCAATCATTTTAATCATACCGAAACCAAAACTGAAGATGCTTGCTATACTCTTGCCCAAACCACCATTCACCATTTCATTAGACTAGAAATTATTAATACAGACCGACATAGAGAAACTTCTATAGAACTTTCGTTGCCCATCTTTAACCCATTTCAGATGGTACAAGGATTTATTCTTAATGAAAGTCATGCAACATACTGATGCCAACAATGATCATTGAAAGGCTAAATTTATTGATGGTCTCCCTAATCTTTTTACCGAAAAAGTTCGTAAGAAACTTAGGGATAAGTATAACCACGTTGATATTCCCTACAATCAGCATACTTATGGTTCTCTTATTGCAGTAGTCATTGAAGAAGTTTTATCCTTCTACAATGATCTGAAACTCCAGCAAATGATGAAAAATCAAAACTTGACCAACCGAAAAGAATTAGGTGAATTTTGTGATCAGTTCGCCTATGACACCAAAATCCAGTATCCCTCAACTTCCAAAAATCTCAATCCTAAACCTAAGAAATACAAAATATTCCATTCCAGAAAAGCTCATAAACATAACTTTCAAGAAGTTCACAAAAGGAAATTCAGTAAAAGAAAATCTTTTTTGAAGAAGGATAGATCAGAAGTTAAGTGCTTTAGATGTAACACTAAATGGCACTATGCTAATAAGTGCAAAATCAAATAGAAACTCCATGAGTTGTCCCTAGATGAGGAAACCCAATAGCAAGTCCTTAACTGTATCTCTGACAAAGACAACTCCTCTTCAAACTCTACCTCAGAGAATGATCTAGATGAAATTTATTCTTCTGACTTAGATTCCTCTTCTGATTAGATTGAACCTTGTTGTAATAACAAGAATTGCAACATGTTAACTGGAGCCAGTTATTGGAAATCCATTGTTGAATTGAATGGCTTTGATCTAGGTCAACCTAGTATCAATGTTCTAACAGAAAACCAGAAGAATATACTTAGCTTTGCTGACCAGATACAAGATCCAGAGGTCAAATTAATGTTTTTGGAAACCCTTTATAAGGATTACCTCAAAGATCACAATACTGAAAATATTCTCCCTATTGAGAATTACAGTATGCGAGAGATCATGAATCGCATACAGAATAAATCCATTACTGAAAAACCCATTACTATTCAAGACCTGAAGATTGAAGTCAATCTTCTTAAAACAGAAGTCAAACCGCTACAGACTGTTAATCAAATTATTTTTCAGGATCTTGCCCTTATTAAACAAGAGTTTTTCTCCAAAGGCAAGAATTTCATTGATCCAGAAAGTTCTTCTCATTCTCAGAAGGATAACAATAACCAATACCTTATGATTATGAATCATGTTACCTTTCAAAAATGATACACCGGAATTACTTTTATTATTAATTTTATAATAAAAGATGTTATCGCCCTTATTGATACATGGCTTGATATGAACCGTATACAAGAGGGTTTAATCCCTACTAAGTATTTTCAGAAAACCAAACAATCTCTTACTAGTGCTAGTGGTAAATAGATGAAAATAGAATTCAAATTATCGAAAGTTTTAATCTGTAATAAAGGTATTTGTTTACCTACGTCATTTATTTTATTAAAAAATATGACTCAAAATATCAGGCAATCATTTTATGTGTTTACTAATACCTATGGATAAAATTGATACTAATGGTATCTATACTACCATTAATAACAGACAAATTGTTTTTGAATTCATTACACAATCATATACTAAAAAATTAGATCTTACACGGAATAAAGAAAATCAAATTAAATTTATTCAAAAAGAAGTTCAATTTCTTACTCTTGAACAAAAAATTCAACAACCTTCTATTCAAAATAAAGTCAAAGTTATTTTAACAGAATTTCAAACTGAAATTTGCAATGATCTGCCAAATGCTTTTTGGAACAGGAAGAAACATATTATTTCTCTTCCTTACCTTGTTATTTGCAAAACAGATATAGAATCCCTCTTACAGAAAAAACTCATTAGACCTAGTAAGTCTCCTTGGAGTTTTACAACATTCTATGTTTATAAAAATGCTGAGATCGAACGAGGACAACCTCGTTTAGTGATTAATTATAAATTGCTTAATGATGCCCTCCAGTGGATCAAGCATCTTATTCCGAATAAAAAGGATATTTTAGATCGCTCAAATGATTCAGTAATTTTTTCCAAGTTTGATTTAAAATCAGGATTTTGGCAAATCCAGATTGCTGAACAAGACAGGTATAAAATAGCATTTACCATTCTCTTTGGTCATTATGAGTGGAATATTTTACCATTCGGAGTTAATAATGGGCCATCAGAATTTCAACATATCATGAATGATATTTTCAATTCTTACACTGAATTTATTATCTATTATATTGATGATGTTTTAATTTTCTCATTATCCATAGATCAGCATGCCAAGCATCTGCATAGTTTTATCTGCCTCTAAAATGAAACTTTTTTTAGAAGGATTCTTCTTAAGTCTGTTGTAAAGGATAGAACTATCCTGAGCACACTGTGGGTAGAAGTCTCTAACATAATTTAGACTTTCTAAAAATCTCTGTAATTGAGTTTTATCTTTAATTTCATTAGAAAATTTAGATGTAAATTTTATGCTTCTGTTAATAGAAATAATATTTCCATTAGAAATATTATGTCCTAAAAATCTAACTTATGTTTGAAAAAGTTTCATTTTAGAGGCATATAAAACAAAAAATACAACAGTTACATTGTTTATCTTTACCTAACCCTACTTGGCATAAAATTGTGAAAACAAATGCCTCTAACTAGGGATATGGTGGGATCCTCAAATGGGTAAATCCCAATAATCAGAAAGAAGAACTCCTTAGGTTTACCTCTGGAGTTTGAAAAGGACCAACCCTTAATTATCCAACCATTAAACATGAATGGTTAGTCATTGTTAAATGTGTGCTTAAATTTCAGGATGATCTTCTTAACCAACATTTTCTTATTTGAGTTGACTGTTCTGCAGCCAAACAAATATTCAAGAAAGACGTACAAAATCTTGCTTTAAAACAGATATTTGCCTCTTGGCAAAGTTTATTATTTGTATTTGATTTTGATATTGAACATATCAAAAGTGAACATAATTCTTTACCAGACTTTCTAACCCGCGAATACTTGCAGGGTTTATTAACAGAAACCGAGGCCAAAGCCATCAAGGTCGTGGTAGGAGAAATCTCTATGCAACATAATTCCCAAGCTTAAATAGAAACATTAATAGTACTTAAGAGGCTTCTTCTAGCAAATCTTCTAAAAACGTCCTTCTTATACCAGAACAATATATATTTAAAAGTATTACTGAAGAGACTATTCTCTTCATCGAAACAGCATATGAGTAATGAATGCCAGATCCATGGGAAATCAAAAAATGACATTTATCTACTTAACAATTTCCCACTCATTTTGAACAATATCCTTACATTTACGAAGCCATTGTGCTTGAAACAACAACCATGGAGATCAAGCATACACTCCATGATTCTACCAGAATTGGCAGCCCTATTACTTACAGCAAGGCCACCATCCACAATATTATGCTTGTTGGGCAATGGGGTTTACATCCCCATAGAACCAGAAGTCTTGGTCCATCAGAAGGTAAATACAGTTATTGGGATTATATTGATTCCTTTACCTATGTCTTCTACTATCAGAATCCCGTGCATAATCATACTTGGTTTATCAGGATATGCCCCGAAGTTCTAAAAAACAAGCTTCCAAATTGGTTCCTCGTTTGGTGGGATGAATTTGGGATTACTCTTGACACTTTACCAGAATATGTCATATCAGCATTTAATGAATGTCACGCTGCCTATTCACTTCTACCAGTCAATAAAAAAATTTCTATGACAAATCAATAGCTCATTTTATTATCCGATTCACCACCCCCTAGATCTAGAAATGGGATCTTCAATGTGACTACCTGAATAAAATTTCCCGTTTGAAAATGGTGTTTTATACAAAATGGTAGGGTAAGGGGATGAACCCCAGTTTACTAGAACTAATGAAGATGATTAAAGCTCTCACCCAGGCTTGTCTCAATGCTATTCCAAAAGCTCTCCCAACATCAATAAAAAATCCGTTTGTCTTAGCCCAAACATAATTGAAAAAGAAATTTCTGGATTTAACATAAAATGAATTAATTATCAAAACTATGAATTTCATGAAGGAGCAATTTCTCCACTCCATAGGATCAACAGATACTGCCATGAAATCTACAAGCAGTAAAATGGAATCTGACCACGATGATGAGGAGAATGAATTCAATATTCTGGCAGGTGAAAGCCAGGACCCAGAACATGACCTAAAAAACCCTACCATCGGTGACTTCTGGGATTCTCTTACTTGCATGATATCAGAAAAAATTGATAAAGATAAGAAAAGGAAAAGGCAAAGAATAATTCTTGTCTTCCACCAGCAACCATCCGCACAACATGACAAATCTACTCTCATGAAAGTAGATTCCCACTAGTAAAAGTACACGCTACTTTTAAAAGCCACCGTTCACCTCCAGCATCAAGACAAATCTACTTTTAAAAAGTAGATTCCACTACCAGCATAATCAAGATGATAAGGATGAACGACTCCACCTATCTAGGACTCGTAACCTTATCTGTCTTACTTTTGTATTATAAAAGGGAAGCCTCACCCATTGTTGAGGGTAAGAAAAAATTTAGGAAGCTCATGTGTTGAGCATAGTGCTTTCCCCTCTCTATGTACTCTTTCTTTGCAATAAAAATATAAGAATTAAAGTTTATTTTCCTCAACTGCACATAACAGTAAGTTTTCATTGATTTTAATTTTATCTGTAGTTCATGAGATCATGTATGGCATAGTTGAAGTTTAATATCATCATAATATAACCTCCAGTATTCATCGATCCCGTGCTAACTGAAGGAACACATTGATGCATTATTGATCATCATTACCTACTTAGTATGAATACTCAGCATATAGTTAGTGTATTGACCTCAAGTCGCGTCTGGCTTGAAGGCCCCGCTGACCCGAAGTGATTACTTGGTAGGTGTTATTATCCTATACCTACCCCACAAGACATTTTGTATGAAGAAGTCTTCCTTCGTACTCAGAAATATTATCATGGAAAAATTATCTATGAATGGAACATAGATGGTCAATCTGAATACCAGATTTTTTAAACCATACATCACATGATAATGTATGCATATGTTTGTAAACAAAATGATAATTATGATCATCAAATAGCCAGATTTTTAGTTAATGGCTTTACCGGTATTCTAAAAGGCTGGTGGGATAATTGCATCACTCAACCCAAATGGATGAAATCTTAAATGCCTTTATCAATAAATCATTTTACTTTTACTGAAACTAAAATCAAAGATGCTTTCTATACTTTAGCCCAAGCCATTGTCCACCATTTTATTGGACCAGGAATGATTAATACAGACAGGCACAGAGAACTTCTACAGAACCTTCGTTGCCCATCTTCAAACCATTTCAGGTGGTATAAGGATGTATTTTAAATGAAGGTCATGCAACGTACATATGCCAACAGTGGATCATTGGAAGGCCAAATTTATTGATGGATACCCTAATCTTTTTGTAGAAAAGGTTCGTAAAAAACTTAGGGATAAACATAACTAAATTGATATTCTTTACCATCAGCATACTTATAGTTCTCTAATTGCAGCAGTTATTGAAGAAGGGTTATCCCTCTGCAATGTCTGAAACTCCAGCACATGATGAAAAATAAAAACCTATCCAACCGTAAAGAGTTAGGTGAATTTTGTGATCAATTCGCCTATGACACTAAAATCCAGTATCCCTCAACATCCAGAATTCCAAATCCTAAAACTAAGAAATACAAAAGGTTTCAATCAAGAAAAACTCCTAAACATAACTTCCAAGAAGTCCACAGAAGGAAATTCAGTAAAAGAAAATCCATTCCTAAAAAGGACAGATCAGAAGTCAAGTGCTTCAATTGTGGCACCAAATGGCACTATGCTAACAAGTGCAAACTCAAACAGAAACTACACGAGCTATCCTTAGACGAAGAAACCCAACAACAAATCCTTAACTGTATCTCTGACCAAGAGAACTTCTCTTCTGACTCAAGCTCAAAGAATGATTTAGCTGAAATCTATTCATCTGATTCCTTATTTGATTCCACTTCTGATAAGACTTAAACCTTGTTGCAATACTCAGAATTGTAACACGTTAACAAAAGCCAGTTATTAGAAAGCTATTGTTGAAATGAATGGCCTTGATCTAGGACAACCTAGTATCAATGCTCTAACATAAACCCAAAAGAATATGCGTAGCTTTTGCGACCAGATACAGGATCCAGAGATAAAATTAAATTTTTTGGAAACCCTGTATAAGGATCATCTCAAGGATCACAATGAAGATATTCTCCATATAGAGAATTACAGTATGTACGAGATCATGAATCACATACAGGATAAATCCATTACTGAAAAATCCATTACTAGTCAGGACCTGAATATGGAAGTTAGTCTTCTTAAAACTAAGGTCAAACAGTTACAAACTATTAATCAAATCATTTTTCAAGATCTTGCCTTTCTTAAACAAGAACTTTCCTCCGAAGGCAAGAATCTCATTGATCCAGAATGTTCTTCTCCTTCTTAGAAGGATAACAGTAACCAATACCTTATGATTATGAATCAGGTAACTTTTCAAAAATGGTACACCAGAATTACTTTTATTATTATACTGATTTTATAATAAAAGATGCTCGCCCTTATTCATACATGGGCTGATATGAACTGTATACAAGAGGGTTTAATCCCTACTAAGTATTTTCATAAAACTACACAATCAATTGGTTTGTGTATATATATATATATATATATATATTTGCATGCAATTGTTCCAAATAACCTGTAATAAAGATCTACCTTTTTCACACAAATTATTGTGGTTATGATAGTCTTGGTCTGCCATTTGAGGGGTTTATGGTACCAATTGTAACAGTGAAAAAATAGAGAAGAAATTCTTTTGGTGCTTGGCCGAGTCATGACGGCGGAAGCACAAAATGTTCTTCAAATTTACAAATTTACTGCACGAATACAAATTCATTGTAACAAAATAGCATTCCCACAACCTTTTACTACAAGACGCTAAAATTACTTTTTTTTGTAAATTACATTTTACCCTTCTAATTTGGAGTGAATTTTAAATTTAACCATTCATTTAGAAAAGTAATAAACAAAATCTTGTAATTTACTTGTCTACCACATTATACCTTCTGTCATTATTTTACTAGCGGGTGCACACGATCCGTTAACGCCTTACATCGCTGTAACTACGTGTATTAGTTTGAGTAAGTGGCAATTAAAATTATGTCACGTAATCCCTTCCTCTTTTACAAACTAGAATACTAATGGTTTTATGCTAAACTGGACCCCTACACTAACCATTTTACAAAAATGGACTCATATACTAATTTTTGTTTCCACTGGCCCCTGGCCCACATTCCACTCAAAATGTATGTATGAAGTTACATGTTTACCCTCACCTCATTTCTCCCTTTTTTTCATTTTTTCCATTTTTTCTTCATTTTCTTCTATGTTATCTTCTTCGTCTTCTTCATCTTCTTACTTCTTCGTGCAATAACAAAATATTTATTTGTTTTCTTCTTCATGTTCCTGAATTTTCTGAGAATATTTATTTATTTTCTTTTTCTAAAAATGAGTTTTTGCTCATTTTCATAGATCTTAACCAGAAGATCTGATGACAACCCAGATCCAAAAAATGTTTTTTTGCCTATTTTTACAAATCTGAACCATATGTAACCACAAACCATATCTGAAAATGGGTTTTTACCCATCTATTTATACTGGATGAAAGAGAGCATTTGAAGAATATTCTCCTCAGATCAGTTGCTTTTTAGTTATTATCTTATCACTTCAAACAACATTATGATTATTTTGGATTGTTGAGATAGTGTTTCTGTTACATTAAAGGGGATGATCCCTCAGACACGATGAGCCATCGGTCATCTTGGGGACCTCGGACACGATGAGCCCTCGGTCATCTTGGTGACCTCGAACATGATGAACCCTCAGTTATCCTTGTGACCTCGAGCATGATAAGCCATCTGTCATCCTGGTGACCTCAGACATGATGAGCCTTTGGTCATCTTAGTGACCTCAAACAAGATAAGCCCTCGGTTATTCTGGTGACCTCGGACATGATGAGCTCTCGGTCTTCCTGGTGACCTCGGACATGTTGAGCCCTCAGTCATCTTGGTGACATCGGACAAGATCATACCTTGGGCCCTATAAAGTGGGTTCGTCACCTAAGTCGCTTGGGCTAGGGGCTTATGGGCCTTCAATTATAAGATAAGTGTTAGGTCTTATCTAAATCCTCATCTGAAGTGGGCCATGGATCATGTGTTTTTTTAGCCCCACAGCTTTCCCCCACTTCTCAAGTCTAGAGTGCAGTGCTAGAGTTGGGAAGTAAGTGTTCGTGAGAGTGATGAGCTTCATCTTAGTTTCTAAGCTAACTGGTCTCACTGGTTATGAGTCTTTTATCTATAACGTATGTTAGGTTGGTAAGTGCACGCCTTTATATTCAAGCGTCTGGTTCGCTAAGCTGAATGTTGGATGGGGCTTGAATGCTTTGGATTTTGTTACGTAAGATCTGGCCGAGCGCACTCTACTTTGCGGACTAGCCGAACACTCATTGGGCTCAGCCTTGGAGGGTTTGCCTAGATACGTATCGAGACCGACCTTACTGGGCATGGCCGAGCACTCAAGTGCTTGGTCGAGCGCTCAATGCTCTTTGGGTTGGGGCTTATGAGCCTTTCATTATAAGATAAGTGTTGGGCCTTGCCCTAAAGTGGGCCGTGGACCATGTGTTTTTTTATCCACGCAGCTTGCCACCATTTCTCAAGTCTGCCAGGCCCGTAGACACCCAGGTAGACCCTCGCAGGCTGAGCCCAATGAATGGTCGGCCAGTCTGTAAAGAAGAGTGTACTCGATCAGATCTAACGTAACAATATCCAAAACATTCAAGCCCCATCCAACATTCAGCTTAGCACATCGAACGCTAGAATACAAAGGCATGCACTTACCGACCCAACGTACGCTATGGATAAAAGACTCACAACCAGTGACACCAGCTAGCTTGGAAACTAAGATGAAGCTCATCACTCCCACGAACACTTACTTCCCAACTCTAGCACTGCACTCTAGACTTGAGAAGTGGGGGCAAGCTGTGGGGATAAAAAAAACACATAGTCCACGGCCAACATCAGATGAGTATTTAGGCAAGGCCCAATACTTATCTTATAATGGAAGGCCCATAAGCCCCCAGCCCAAGGGCCTTAGGTGACAGACCCAGTTTATAAGGCCTAAGGTAACCAAGATGACTGAGGGCTCATCTTGTCTGAGGTCACCAAGATGACTGAGGGCTCATCATGTCTGAGGTCACCAAGATGAATGAGGGCTCATCATGTCTGAGGTCACCTGGATGACCGAGGGCTCATCCTGTCCGAGGTCACCAGGATAATCGAGGGCTCATCATGTTCAAGGTCACCAAGATGACTGAGGGCTCATCGTGTCTGAGGGATCATCCCCTCTGACGTAAGAGAAACACGATCTCAACAACTTGAAATAATCGTAAAGTTGTTTGAAGTGATAAGATAATAACTGAAAATCAACTGATCTGGGGAGAATATTCTTCAAATGCACTCTTTCATTCAGTATAAATAGGTGGTGACCCATCATAAAGACGGCATGCATTCCTTCAACCCTCGATAATACCATTTCAAATACACTTTACTAACTTGAGCGTCAGATTGTAATAGGCTGATCACCACATCAGTGTCGAGATAATCCTTCATCATTTCATTGTCATGCAAATTTATTGAATTCATCATGTGACACGTGGAAATTCGATCTGACGGTAGATTTCGAGCATCTACAGTTTGACGCCGTCTATGGGAAATTCAACAAGTCAAAAATCTTCCTTGAAGCTTAAAAGAATATAATAATTGAATTGGCTATCGCAATGGTGAACACAAGAGCGAATCTAGGACAAGATGACCACCCTGAGGACGCATCAGTCGGTAATATCGCCAGAAACCCGACAGAAGTAGCTAGGGAGCAGAGCGAGATTCACATAGCTCCGGTAGCAAATATGACGGGTCCGCAACTATATAATGGCACTGATCCAACCATCATTCTCTTGTTAGAAAAGGTGGAGCACCACACGAGGGAAATCACTGACCTCAAAAGGGAAGGTAAAGATGAAGAGAGGATTGGGAGAAGAAGATAACACACCCCTATCGCCGGCTTGTGCGCGGACATGACAGAGAAGAAAGGCGTAGCCCTAGCCCAGCACTAGATCGCTAGACTCAAGAAGAAAGGGATCAGAGCCGAAATGCACCTCGGATACCTAAAGGAGGAGGGGAGACACGTGGTGAGGCAATGGAGAACTCTCATTGCTCACGTCATCACTCGCGTTATTCCCGTCACCACTCCCGTCAGACCAAAAGGGTTCATGACGAAGCTGAGAGCTGAAGGTCAAAGTATCATGGGGAAGAGCACGAATGTGATTGGGATGCGCATGAGATTGCTGATCAAATCAAATATTTGCATTTGAGTGTCACTCACTTGGACACAAAGGACAAAGCGAGGAGTAGAGCTTCAGCCACGGTAGTATGGGGTCTGACACAGTCACCTTTCGCGGTGGGAATCACATCGATGACACCACTAAAGATGTTCACTACTCTGAAATTTGAAATGTATGATGGTACCTCTGATCCTACTGATCATATTTTTTTTATAAGTAGGTAATGTCGGGAGCATGCATTCTAGAGGACAGACTAGAGGGAATGATATGCCTACAATTCACCTCAAGTCTGAAAGGGGCCGCCATCACATGGTTTGGGAGCATAGAACCCTGTTCCATGCACTCATTCTCACACTTATGCATTCTAGAGGACAAGCTAGAGCGAATGTTATTCCTACAATTCGCCTCAAGTCTGAAAGGGGCCGCCATCACATGGTTTAGGAGCTTAGAACCCCGTTCCATGCACTCATTCTCACACTTGGTGACACTCTTCATAGAGTAGTTTGAGAGCAGTAAAAGAGTGATTAAAGAGGCACATGACCTTTTTACTGTAGTCCAGAAGAGGGATGAGCCCCTGAGGGAATACATCGAGAGTTTCAATAGCGAGAAGATTGGCATTATCAGATACGATGAGGCTATGGGCGTGACCGCATTCAGAAATGGTCTAGTGAAAGGCATATACGTGTTCAAATATTTATACCGAAAAAGACCCAAAACCCTGTGAGAATGTCTTAGTAAAGCTAACGAATTCGTCATGTTGGATGAAGAAATGGAAAAAAAGAGAGGCAAAAGGAATACATGGGAAAGCTCCCCACGCATCAGAAGAGATTATAGAGATCGAACTGAAAGGTCAGACTGAAGAACGAATAGAAAATGGTCGTGGGAGAGGGTCAGTGTTACAGATAGGTCGGAACCAAAAGTCATCCCACAAATCAACCTTCCTCCATTGAAAGTAAGTCTGAAGGAGCTAGTTTACCTAGTCCAAGTCAAAGACCTCCTCTCTCAACCTCCAACATTACAAACAAAGATGGGAAGAAGGAAGAATCAGAATCAATACTGTGATTTCCATAAGGACTACAAGCATACGACAGATGATTACTGGAAGCTTAAAAGGGAGATCGAATCTCTGATCGAGCGAGGCTTTTTGAAAGAATATCTCTTGGAGAAGGCTAGTAAGAGGTTGAGGATAAACCTCGGGAAGAAAATCATGAAAGGGGAGTCGTATATGTGATCCATGGAGGCAAGTCAAGTGGAGGAGCAAGTACTTTAGCGAGGAAAGGGCATCTGAGAGCTGCCCTCTTGTTAGTTTTCTTATTAGCAAAATATGATGAGCATAACCAGAAGATTGAGTTTAATGATGCATATATGGGTGGAGTGCATTACCCCCATGATGACGTGTTGGTGATCTCCTTGGACATGATGAATTATTTAGTCGAGCGGATACTAGCAGATCCAAGGAGCTCAGCTGATATAGTCTTTCTCTCAGCCCTAAAGCAGATTGGGATAGATGAGTCATAGATGACCAGATGTGACCTGGAGCTCGACGTCTTCAACCGTTCAGTTAGTGACAGCAAAACTCGTCAATCTGATGACGAAGTTCCTAGTAGTAGATGAAGAATCGGCTTGTAACATAATTGTAGGAAGACTGTGGGTGCACGCAATGAAGGCAATACCCTCATCCTTCTATCAGAAGATACAATTCCTGACCCTAGAGGGAACAAAGGATATATGCGGAGACCAAGCAATGGCTAGGAACTGTTACATTACTAGCTTCAAGCAAAATCAGAGCAATAGCAACTAAAGGGACGGGGTCAGACCTCAGATGATGCATCACTCATTGAAGAAATAGTGAAGGTCTTGATTCATCCATCATACCCCGAGAGGGTCGTGAGCATAGGCTGGACCTTAAAGATCTTATAAGAAGTGAGCTTCTCACTTTCCTCAAAGAAAGTTGGCAGACTTTTGCTTGGAATATATCATACATGCCCAGAATTGATCCATCTGTGATTTCATATAAATTGGGGGTAGATCTGAATCACATGCAAGTCAGATAGAAGAGGAGAAAGTTCGCCTTCGATAGGAACAAAATCATCAACAAGGAGGTGTAAAGGCTATTGGATGTGGGTTTTATCAAGGAGGTACACTACCGTGATTGGCTGGCCAATATGGTGGTGGTTAAGAAAAAGAATGGAAAGTGGAGGGTCTGTATAGACTTCACTGACCTAAACAAAGCATGCCCAATGATAGCCTCCCTCTTTCAAAAGTCGATCAACTAGTGAATGCGACAGTGGGACACGAGATGCTCAGCCTTATGGATGTTTTTTTCGGATACAATCAGATACTCATGCACCCCTTGGATCAAGAAAAGATGACATTTATAACTGAAAGGGGAACTTACTGTTATAAAGTCATTCTATTCGGATTGAAGAATGCAGGAGCCACCTATCAACGCTTAGTCAACAAGATGTTTTGAGAATACTTGGGGAAGGCGATGGAAGTATACATTGACGATATGATGGTAAAGTCTGTGTTCGTGCAAGATCATGTATTAGATATGAGGAAAGCATTGAGGTACTTAACAAATAATGTATGAAGCTTAACCCATCAAAATGTTCTTTCGATGTATCATCAGGGAAGTTTTTGGGGCATCTTGTCACAAACTGTGGGAATGAGACGAAACCTGATCAGATCAGCGCAGTGTTAGAGATGACCGCACCCAAGATGATCAAGGAGGTACAAAAGTTGAACGATAGGTTGGTAGCCCATAGTAGGTTTATATCCAGATCCGCAGACAAGTGTCTTTATTTCTTCAACATCTTGAAGAATGGCAAGCACTTTAGATGGGATGAGAGGCGCGAAAAAGCGTTCGCTGATCTTAAAAGGTATATGATGTTTGCACCCATTCTTTCAAAACCTCAGGAAAAGGAAATACTATATGTGTACCTTGTTGTATCAGAGAATGCAGTGATCTTTGTCTTAGTCAGAGAGGAAGGAAAGTATCATTAGCCGGTCTATTATGTTAGTAAGATGTTTTTGGACGCCGAGAAGAGATATTCACAAATGGAAAAGTTAGCCCTAGCCCTAGTCACCTCGGCTAGAAAGCTTAGGCACTACTTCTAATATCTATTTTGCACAAATTGGAGATGTCTGGGAGGCTGATGAAATGAGATATAGAGTTTTGAGAGTTTGACATCAGATACGAACCTCGGACCGCCATCAAGGCTCAAGCACTTGCTGATTTTTTGGTAGAAATGATGCCATCCTAAGAGGATGATGTGTCGGACTATATAGAAGAAGTCACTAGAGATGATGCAACACCCGAAGTGATGAGAGAGCAAACCTCAGACATGGAATGGGCACTTTATATTGATGGCTCAGCAAATGCACGAGGATGCAGAGCCAAGTTAATACTTAAAATCCTATATCAGACCATAATTGAAAGAGCTCTACGCTTTGGGTTCATGGCCTCAAACAATCAAACCAGATATGAAGATTTACTCGCAAGAATGAAACTAGCCAAGGACTTGGGGGCAGAGCAGTTAAGGGTATTCAGTGACTCTCAACTGATAGTCAATCAAGTCAATGGTGATTTTCATACTAAAGATACAAGGATGGAGGCATATCAGAGCAAAGTAATGGAATTGAAGACCAAGCTTGAATGTAGTCCTATATAGAAGATCGTACACTGGATCGTATTTAAGATGTCTCCACCCGGCTGAAGCTCAGTATGTGATGGCCGAACTACACGAAGGACAATGTGGCAACCACTTAGGAGGGAGATCATTGAGTAGGAGATCCCGCATGTTGGGATACTTTTGGTCTAGTGTGGATGCTGAAGCAGCGGAGTACGTAGCAAAATGTGACAAGTCTCAAAGATATGCACCGATATCGAAGCAACCACCTGAAGAACTAACCCCCATAATCATTCCATGGCCTTTCATGCAATGGGGGATGGACATAGTGGGCCCAATGCCACTTGCCCCTAGTTAGAGAATATTTCTACTCATGGTCACTGACTATTTTTCGAAGTGGGTATAAGCATATTCTTTTGAAAATATTAAAGAAAATAAGGTCAAGCGGTTCATCTGAACATTGAGATACCTAAGGCCTAATCGCAAACGACGGGCCTCAGTTTACAGGGAGAATCATGAAAGAGTTTTATGAGGAGTTGGGCATTCAACTTCGATTTTCAGCACATATACACCCGCAAGTGAATGGCCAAGCCGAGGCCTCCAACAAAAAAATCTTGAGCACGCTCAAGAAGAGGCTCTACCAAGCTAAGGGAAGATGGGTCGAGGAGCTCCCAGCCGTGTTATGGGCGGACAGGACCACGAAGAGGGCTCCCACAGGAGAGACGCCTTTCTCTATGGTCTATAAAGTTGAGGCCGTGATTCTGGTTGAGCTTGGAATGCCTAATGTAAGGGCACAACTCACATACGCAAATAACAATGGAGAAGCCATGACCCATGCACTAGATGCCATGGAGGAAAATGGAGTTGACGCAAATCAAACTGGAGGCATGTGCGTGGAAAGCATCCCAATTCTTTAACAAATGTGTCAACATCCACAGATTTGCAATTAGGGACTACGTGCTTTGAAAAGTGTATCAGAATACCCAAGAGCCTAAAGTGGGTAAACTTGGCCCAAATTGGGAAGGTCCTAACATCATAACAGGAATCATCAGGCCAGGGACATACATTCTCCAGGACCAAGAAGGAAGAACAGTTTGCAAGAGTTGGAACACTACTAGCTTAAGGATTTACAACCATTAGGTGCTTTATTTCAATTTTCTTTAGCTATTTATTAGCCATTTATTTCAATAAGGTGTATTTGTTACAAATATGAATTTTGATAAGCATTATATAGTTTATCAAATGATGAGTCCTGTTCTAAGGCAAACGCAAAGTAACTCACGGTCTTAGGACCCTCGGATGGAAAACCTCATCAAGGCCACAGGCAGATGAGTCTCCCTATCACTTAAGATGATTAGTCGAAAGACCCTGCACAGGGAAAAAAGACCGCGCAAATATCTCACGGCACGTCATGGAACCCTCGGACGAAAGACCTCATCTAAGACCATGGATAGATGATACCTCCATATCATTTAAGATGATTTGGATAAAGACCATATATAGGGCGCCCGAGGTCATGGAACCCTCGAATGGAAGCCCTCACCCCGGTTTGGTGAGGCCTCCTTTTCACCAAAGATGATTAGGAGAAAGACCCTGCATAGGGCAAAAGGACTGCGCAAATATGCCACGGCACCTGAGGTCATGGAACCCTCAGATAAAAGACATTTATCATGACCATGGCTAATGAGGCACCCTCCACGACCAGATCGATGGACACGACCCCACCTATACTTACACTATCGACGTCACACGGATGACAATGTAATCTCTTACCTAGGATCATGGCTACTCGAGATAGCCAATATCCTTTTCCTGTCACAATAAGATATAATAATCAGTCATACAGAGAAAGGATAGGCACACATCAAATCTATCAGGCAATATCAATGGTGGTTAAAGAGGATAAGATGATAACCAAAATATCATGATCAGAGAATATTCTCCATGAATATCTCCATTCCTTTTCAGAATAAGGAAGAAG
Organism: Datisca glomerata; assembly: GCA_003255025.1. Classification (NCBI taxonomy): domain Eukaryota; kingdom Viridiplantae; phylum Streptophyta; class Magnoliopsida; order Cucurbitales; family Datiscaceae; genus Datisca; species Datisca glomerata. The sequence goes on from QANY01001513.1 coordinate 22,514, forward strand.
ATACATTGAACCTAGACGTTTGACTGGTACAGAAAATTATTATAAATGTATGTTGATCCCCATTAAACAGTAAGTAATTCTCCATATTACTAATATTATTTTAAACACTTTACCGACTTGATCGTTGGAGTGCATTAGGTGGGGCACCTCCCGGTGTCCTACCTACTTCTTTCACTATCGTTCTTGATTTTTGCAGACCCTGGAATGAATTACCAAGTAACGCATGGTGGACTCCTCAACAGTCGATGCCGGCATATTTTTTGCATCAACAGTACTGACCAAACAAGTAAATATCTTTTCCAATATGTGCCAATATAATGCTTCTTTCTTACTTTTCTTGTCGTACACTCAGGATCTTTCCCTCCCTAAGTACTCTTCAAATAAGGATGGAAATTCTTCTGTAAATCCCCATTCAAATCAGCATCCTCTACTTATTTATTTTTCTATTTCTTTTATAGGCGTGAAATAAGGTCTATTATCGAGGGTTCCTCTCTATATGCAAGCGTGCAAACATGCCTTCTTGGCTAAGAAAAATGGCATATAAGAAAAGTGATTCCAGCTCGACTCGGATATCGAATAAAAGTGGATTTGTGTGTAACCAACTCTAGCTCCGGGAATCCATAGATGGATTTTGAATAGTAAAATGTAATTAAATGAATCGATGTCATCCATGCCAATGATAGAGTATGACACATGAACTCAGACCCGTATATGAGCTTACCTGTGCTAGCCTCCCCGCACGTGTCAATGTCCACCTCGCTCCTTTACTTGCTTTCTGGCGCATTCTAAAAACTCCTTATTTTAAGTAGGGTCTCATTCAACAACCCCTATGAAATAACTCATTTTTTCGCACATGGATCTACCTCTCGATAGATATATATATGTGAGATGCTCGATAGAGGTTTCCTATATTGGAAAGTGAAAGTTGAAGTCTCTATTTACATAACATAAAAGATGGGAATGAAGGATGGGCGCCCAACCCATGCTTTCCGAACAGATGGCCAACCTGGAATGGGATGTATTTGAATAAAAGAATGAACTCAAACGAAGAACAACAAAAAATAAGATTTTTTTTATCAAAAAAAGAAATGGGAACTGCAAAAGGAAAAACAAAAAGAGAAAGATTGAAAGCAAAAAAGGCTAACGTAACGGATTTTTTTATATGCTTGTTCTAACAAATTTATGACTCCTTTTTATATTCTCTATGGATTCTAGCCTAGGTACCTAAGTTAGTAACTAGCATAGGGGAAAAGCTTAACACAAAGAGTATTTAACCTTAAATAAAGCATAAGTCCCCCTGAAGCCCCATGCTCCTACGATATGTTCTTTATTTCATTCTTTCATGTGCTTTCTGGAAGAAAAATGATTCTTATACCATTGCTTGAAGGGCGGATCCGTGGAGCTACTATAGCTAGAATATCTAATAAGGAGAAAAAAAGCCTATTTTTAGCATGTTTATCTTCCTCTCATACGTTCATGATATTGCTTTCACATGGCTCTTAAAAGGCTCAAATAAATGAACTATAATGGACTTAGCTTGCTCGTGTAACAACTTCATATAGTCTTTCTACCTTAATTTCAGACTTGAGTATAGACATTTGTCCTATTCTTTTCTCGTAAACTTGGCTATTGCCACATGCTTCCTCCTTTAGGTAGTCAATTATGAAGTGATATTAACTCCTCCTTATGGTTTCTTATTCTCCCATTCACACCTATGTTATATGTTCTAATGGAATTTCCTTTTGTAGGCTAAAAAAACTTGCATTCTTCATATCTCCATTGATTGGCCGACTGATATGGGATAACCTATTTGAAACAAAGAGATTTGTGTAACAGCTAGGTGTACTAAACTTGACTTATAGATTTTCGTATTATACTGCATTTTCCAGCCGAACAAGTAAGGGATTCCTCACCCGATGTACCGGCTTACTCTTGCTTTAGCTTCTTGATTGGCTATTTTCAGAGAAGATATCTATGTTATATCAGCAGATGGAGAAGACATGGCAATCAAAATCTTAATCAAAAGAATGAGCCAAAACCGAACAAGCAAGGCCAAAGCCAAATGACGACCTAAGAAGGATGCTTGCGGGAGAGTTTCTACTTTCCCAACAGGAAAATGCTTTACCAAACTCATGTACAACTCCTTTCATCTATATTGATTTTCACTGATTACATGCTTGGTTTCCTAAACTCTTTCTCCCCAGCACCCTCTAAACAAAAACCATAAAGCCCAAATCTCTATAAAGTGAGGAAAAGAATACATATGTGCATCACAGAAGGAAGATAGTTGTATGCTATGAGAGCTTGAACGGAATAAAGTCTAGGGGAGACCGCCCACTTTTCATATGTGAGGGGGAAGACTAGTCAAAGATTCAAGCTATAAACTCGTAAGATAGACATGCAAAAGGAAGATATTGAGATGGGATATGAATTAAGGATTGAAGCATCTAATCAGGCTCTGGAGATGAATATCGAAAGAGCTTACCGGATGCACCATCGACCTCAGACAGCTTGACTGGGCTGGGGAATATATAAAAAGAAAAACATAGTGGGTGAGTGAAAAGCAAATACCAGTGAAGATCATGCCTGGAATTTTAAAGAGTAAAATGTAGTAGCCTAGCCGAGGAGGTAGATTCTCCAGGTCCACTCCTTTTATATATAAAGACAATAGAGTGGAAAACCACAGTTCAAAATCAAGCCCAAAAATGAGCCTTTTGAAAGGTCTGACTTTTCTTGACCCACTCAAGCCATGAAAGTTACCTTTCAGAAAATATGGCCTTTGACATTGATTGATCAAAGAGCTGCTAACAAAAGGGCGAAGGCAGGATTCACAAGAAAATAATTGTGGACGGATGGAAAGACCAGAAGACAACATCCATTTTTTTAAAAAGACAGAGACGAATGTGGATGGGCTGAGCCAATGTTTTCAAAAATTACAATACTATAAGTAGATTACACTTCTCTTTATTATAGATTTTACACCTTCAAAAGAGATCGAAGGGAAGGCATATTGAATCACATAAATCGATTCATGTGTACTTCTTGCTGCTACAGGGCAAGAAAGATAGGAACTAATTCAAGACACTCATTTGTGGACGAGATGAGTACGACATATTCCAGGAACCAATCTATCTCATTAAAAGATTTTGTGGACAGAGCATAGACCTCAGACCAATCAATCGAACCCATTATTGTAGAGTTTTCCGGGGACGCGTTGAATGAAAGTCATTCATGTGTGTCGATTTCCTTATAGTTGACTTCAAAATTAGGAAATTTAGTTTCACCGTACTTATAATCCATCTTTCATTATATGCTAATTTTATTCTATTAGTTCATAGCAAAGCTTAGCTGTTGAGGATAGACTAAAGGAATCATTTTCGTGTGAACATGATTCGTTCTCCTTGCCTACAGACCTTAACTTCTCTTTCTAGCCCCTCTACGCTTACCAACACCTACATTTCTTTGATTGCTTGCTATACTCCTTATACCTACCATATTCCTTTGTCTTTGTATCTACGTCCATGATTGGCTATCAATCTTGTTTGCTATAGCTAGAATCCCCGATCAACCTATATATAATAAGTCTTTTGTTCGCTAGCTTGACTTTAATACTAGTAAAGGAAGGAAGCGATGATCGTTCTATCCCATTAAGCGTAATCCTGTTAGCTAATGAAAGGACTACCTTTATTGGACTCTGAGCGATGACATAGAGCTAAGCGAGAAATGAGAAATGCGCTGAAACTGCTCGATTTATAAGTCTTGCCTAAGTCCTAGACTTGAATGAAGCAGTCTTGCTTAAAGTATGATTTGTTTTTGCCTTTCTTCTCTTGTTCTCTTTTCTTAGTTAGGCCCAAGAAAGTATAAGATATAACTTTAATACTACTACAGATGATAGCTAGAGACTAGAGAATGCAGGATCTAGATTTGTAACAAATATTCTACTTTGCTTATGCAAGTTCTTATGTATCAAAACCAAAGAATATTGTCGGTGGGATGAAAAAAAAGATCTTACTTCACTCATGCACCGTCTTTTAACCCCTTACCGTTGGTAAAGTTAGCAGCATAATAAAAGGGCCTCTTTTTACATGTTAAGGCAGCACGCTGGTACATTTTCATTGACCATTGAGACCAACCCCAAAGTCTGATCTTTAAACTAAGAAAGATAACATAGTAAAAAATGGAAGACGGACTATTATCGAGGGATATTATTCACAAGATTCCAGCTTAGCGAGGATAGGAATAAAAACCTTAGCATCAAAGAGAGGAACTTGGAGACTAGGATACGCAACTAAAGAAGGAGTGGACTAACTAAGCTAGTATTGACGCCTCTAAGAGATCAGAGGATCGTTAAGCTTTACTTACAACTAATTGTAGAAGAGCACAGTAGAGAGCTCGCTCAATTGTCATAGATCACTTGAAAATATGGTTGGGAAGAGAAATATAAAGATGTAAACATATTCACCTAACCAGGGTAATAAGGCAAAAGGAGGAAATAGCAATGAATTGGTTGATAGCCTTGACTGGGATATGGGAACTAAGAAAGTGATGCTAAACTCAAACAAAAAAGAATGCAAAAAAGAGAATTTGAATTCCCTACCATCTACCCAATTGACCTATCTATTCAATTGATTAAAAAAATCGTGTTACTAAAGAAAGAAACCCAATCAACGCATCAGTGTACAATTGATCATTTTAACCAGTCTTTTGACTAAATAAACCAAGCCATAGATACAGAGATAGATTGGATTCTAGGAATGGTTTATAGCATGACATGGGTGGACAATCAATTGACTGATAACGAGAAAGAGAAGGGAATCACATATTTCATTAAGAGACAGTAATTTGTATAATCGATTAAGCGTTCAAGAGAAAGGCAAGTAAGAGAGAGCAGTTTGCCATAAAAATGGTAAAAGGCTGGTTGAGCGAATCCTTTAGTGAAAATTTAACCACTTGCTATGAACAAGATGAATGAGCAATTTTCCTGTGATGACGAGGTCATGGATGAAGTGGTAGTCAACTTCTATGTGCTTAAAGCAGGCATAGAAGACAAGATTAGCCGCCATGTGTGTAGCGCTAGCATTTTCATAGTGCATGAGAAATTGATAGGAAATGGCACCGCTAGATCGCGTAGTAAGTCAAAAAGCCAAAAAAGTTCAGAGGTAGTAAGGGTGAGTACCTTATACTCTACTTCGGCACTAGACCTGGAAAAGGGTAGGTTGCTTTTTGGAAACCCAATTCAGTAGGTTTTTTCTGTGAAATATGCAGAAGCCAGTAGTGGACCGCCTACTATCAAGATAGCTAGCCCTGCCGTCATCGGAGAATGTAAATAAGGTGGTTCACGGTCCTAGAGTGATGATTAGGCCAAGGCCAAGAGAACCATTTAGATGTCGTTAGATGCATTTTACAGCCTAGAGATGTACGGTGGTGAAAGCGTGCATGAACTTACAAACTTGATTGACAACATAAAAGAAAGGAGATGAGAGGAGAGTGATGGAGGAAAGAAGGGTCGCGTACCCTTAGTCTAGTAAACCTTTTGAGCCAAGCTCCTTTATTCTTATCAGTAAGATAAGTTGCTTTTGCTTTCTAAAAGTCCAAGCTTCTCGATTCTTGCTTTAGAAAGATGGGCCGCATTAGTACTCCGCTAATATAAAAAGGGCTCTTTGGCAGCTAGATCTAGAAAAAATAGGATATCTATCAGTACGCCATCCGCTCCATATCTTTCGTAGTGAGGGAACTCTTCTGTTTTTAGCTTGACGAGCTTCTTTAGTTTCTAAAAAGTGCATAAACCCCAGGATATTCATAAAAGAAGAGGAACGAGTGACAAGGGACTTGAGTGACTTACCCTAATCAATAAGCAGTAGAGGGACGAAGAAACTTGATTGGCTAGTAGAGTAGAGACGAGCAAAAGCTAGGGACGCACTCGATGAGCAGACAAGGGGCGAGTGGTATGAGCGAAGTGTCGGTTCAGTGAAGTCAAGTCTTTACGTCTATAGGGGCTCTCTGACAATCCGAAACCTTCCAAAATATATGAGTATGTTATCTTTCTTTGTTATGCCAACCTAAAAAGAGAGCGGGATACAAAGCTTGACTTGAAAACAAACAACTGGAACTGACTTTTTGCCTTCCTTAAGTCCATGATATTAGAATTTTTGCCTTCCTTAAGGGAAGATATGAGACTTTTTACCTTCCTTAAGTCCATGATATTAAATAATTACTCCCCATTACAAAGAGTGATTGAGAGTGGATTTTAGGTTCGAGAGTGTTGAGAAGGTATTAGACACCAGTGACCTGACTTTCATCAAAGCACCATTGGGCGGTAGTTCCTCTCTTTTTTTCTTGAACCTCAGAAAAAGTAAACAGAACTTGACTTATGACGAAGGAACCAAGTGTCGAAAAAAACCACTTCCTTCAAACTACTAGTCATTAATACTACTAGGAAAAAAACATAAGGAAGGAATGGAATGACTTGGCCTAGGTGCATTATACCTACCCATTTTTAAAGAAGTTGATTCAATCTCAATAAATAAATGAAAGTATAACTATTTTCTTGTTGTCCTGTTGCTCTTTTATCCTGCCTTGTCGAGGCCTCTCATGTGTCTATGGTGGATCTGATCGGTCTCGTGATGAAGAGAATTGTTTATCTTCCACTAAGAAAGGTATCATCACCACAACTCAATTTTCGCGGTAAACTACTCAAGGCTCCCCGTGGTTTAGTAAAAAGAAGGGGAGATTTTCTCTTCATATGAGGTTCATTTCATTCATTATGAGCTCAAAAGTGTAATCCTGATCAGTGAGGTCTTAAAAACTTCATATAATGAAATGAATGATCAGCCATTCCATTTATGCTTTCAGCAAGTATGCGACATGAATCTATGGTTTCTATGTTTCAATCAGATACCAATTGCTTGGATGCATTTGTTTGAAAGCTTTGAGATTACTTGAAAAAAGAATTGTTTCTAGGTTTGTCTTATGTCTCCGTAATGGTCCATTTATTGATGGGCGAACGACGTGAATTCAACTCGCTGCCTTGATCCACTTGGCTACATCTGCCTCTACCCCCGCATAGGTTTCAGTCTCTATCTACGATAAAATCCTTAAACCCCCCAATGATCGTTATCAAAGAAAAACATTTTCCTATACTATAGTTGCAAGTCCTATTGTTTTGTTTTGGAATTAGGGGAAGCAAAGCTTCAACAAGTAGAAGCTTCCTGGCAAAGCTTCAAACAAAGAGGTTGGGCTATTCACTTCATTGATTTGACTTCACTTTACTTAAGATTAAAAATAGAGACTGGGCCGGCAGTGTAGGTTTGACGATCAAATTATTCTTATCAAAATGAAAAGCAGCAAGCTCCGCGTGAAGAAGCGAACCCCTATCAGAGAAAGCCATTGCGCGCTAACCTCTTGTTTGTATAGGGATTCCAAACCTGCGTATCCTGATGAAAAAGTCCTCTTTATTTTCTTAGTCAAGCCTAAAGACGTCCTTATTGAAAACTAAAGTATTAACGCGTCTTATATTATTATATAATTAGAAAAGTAACCTTACTAGTAAAGTCAAGTGGGAACAAAGTCCCTGGATTTCAAAGTCAAGTTTTGCGCTTCTTGCTTTAAAAAGATTGCAGTGTTAACGCTCTTCCTTCAACTAGCCCTGCTATATCTATTCATTTATTTTTTTTCAAATGGATATTTAGAGATCTCTCTTGTTCATAGATCTTGAAACCAGATCACTTTCCATTTCTCAATATTTATATCTATTGATATAAATATATAGATCTCTATCTGGATCTATCCCCATATCTAAATATGGAAGAACCAACACTTAAAGTGCGTAACCAATGGAAGCTTCTCACCCTATCGTCGACGTTGTTCTCCGACGATTCCCCATGGGCTAAAGGGGCCACCAGCCTCTTTCTTTCTTCAACGTTCTGATCAGGACAAGTGTGTTAGTTCTTTTCGTCATTCTATCTATGCAATTATATGTATTTTTTCATGATCATGTTAGGAAAAATGTAGTTGTAGAGGAGTGGCTATGAAACGGTGATTCCCCAATTTCCATTGAAGTAGGGATGGCCTTCCTCCCAACCATTTTGGCCTCCTATTGATAGGGATTTTATCGATGCTGAAGGTAGCTTGATTACCAAGCCATCCACTTAAGAAGCTAGTCGCCAGAAAGAAAAGAATCAGCGAGGAAGCGAAGTTGTCTACGAAGCTTTGCTTCCTCCTGTAGTCGTAATACTCGACTCATCGTTACTTTGATTCAAAAGGTAACCGACGGTTCCTGACTTTCTCCGATTTCCGCAACCATAATCATTTGTCACTTCGATTACTTCATCCATCACCCTTTTTTAGAAACCTTGCATTCTAGAGCGGTAGCTTCCCGCCTCCTTCATTCCTATTGCCTCCTTCGGTGAGTAGTTCCCTTCCCTTTTCTAAAATGCCCGATTGGTCTGCCTTAGCAAATGTACAAAGTGGAAATGCCCGTCCTTTGGCTGGCCCTCTTCTTCCCATTCGGATTGGGTTGACCCAAAAGTCAAGTAAGAAGAAATGGAACCACTGGAGAGTCGTCTGCAGTTCACACTTGGGTAAAGATGATTGAGGAAGCGGAACACAAACCAATTTCAGCTATTATGGGTTCTTATTGAGCGTAGCAAAATCAAGGTTGATGATAAAGTCAGCGGAGTTTCAATTGTGTTCTATCTTTGCATAGTCTCGATCTATACCGACACCTCACTCTACTTAATTAACTAATGACTAATCTCTTTCATAACCAGAGCTTTCTTTAACCAACTGACCTTACTTCGTAACCTTAGCCTCCATTTCTTTATATCTCGACTAAGTGACTTCGTAACCTTAACGTACTTTCTTTCTGGCTTTATTATAGGCCTTCTCCATTTCAAACGGGGGTTTCGCCCCTCTTTTCTTTTTTGAATTAGAAAGAACAGGAAAGGAATGGGCTTTATGATCGAAGAAAGGGAAGGAAGGGCGTGGTTGATGTGTCACTAGGTCGGTGAGGGAACCCGTAGGAACGGGGGACGAACCGCCAGATTCGCATCAGAAATCACCAACATAAACACAGACGAAAGAATGAATTTCATATAGAAACAACATGAACCACTTATATTCTCAGAGCTAAGGTATATGGTATATGAAGAATGGCTTTTTGGTCCCTTTCGTCCAGTGGTTAAGACATCATCTTTTCTGGTCGAAGACACGGGTTTGATTCCCGTAAGGGGTGGGTACTCATTCCTGGCCACTTTCAGTTAGTGTTCATTGCTGAGTGATCGCTCGCTATCTAGTTGGAAAAGGTGGTCCGAAAGCTTCCTCTCTCCCAACAACCAAGATGAGATCACCACTTCTCTTAGTAATGGACTTCCTTGAATTCTTCCTTAGCCTTAGAAGTCCTTTCATAGATTCTAAAACCTTCGATAGACAGAATCTCCATGCATGTGTTCTTTCTTTACTTCCCTCAGCCATACATCTCTTTTTTTCTTTTGGCCATTTTTGTTAGGCATTGAACCCCACCTTAGGTGTTGAGTGGTGTCCCCCCTCCCTTATACCTAAGAAAAAGTGTCGTCTATGGAGCCTAAAGCTTAAACCATGGCATGGCAGTAAGCAGTAAGTTGGCCTAGTCATTACCCAGTCTCCACCTTCTTTAGTGGCCAAGTTGAAACATTCAATGGTTCTTCGAGCTACCACCTTTCTTTTTCAAGTTTGAGCTTGTTCAATTGAAGCTAATGTTATGCTACCCTTACATAGTTCAAGAGAAAGTGAGGTGCGACGGAGGTAAGCTATCGGCCCAAACAAAAGAGATTAGCCTCTTCATGATCGATTGATTGGATCAAAGTACGAAGGGGTTGATTAAAGTGTGATATCATCCCAAGACTAAGGCCGAGCAACAAGCTACTGCAGGATTGGATGTTTATCTCACCACACTCCTCTACTCCTATAAAGGCTGGTAAAAGGAATGTTTTACTCATTTTTCTTACAGCTCATTATCACAACACTCATTCATCCCTCGACTTCTTCAATTAAAAATGTAGTGTCTTTCTCCTATTATTATTGGTAAATAGCATCTTGAAGTGAAGGCATTATTGGATGAAAGAGATTCTGAGTTCGTCAATTGCATTAGGTAGGAGACGCGGGACTTGTCTTAACCGCAAGTGCATTCGATATTCGATTTCATCATCGATTCAGCCAAATTTTGATTCATTTGTATCTCTTCTTTACTTTTAACTGAAAGGGGGGGTGACAAAGTGTATACTTTCTTTTCTATGTCCCCGTCTCATCAATGACTGTAGAGTAGAATCATTTACTGATAAATGAATTACAAACACACTTTAATTAAAGGAAAACTTTTCTTTATTCATAAAATTCAGTAATACATAAATGTCAGAAAAATAACTAAATGCTCATAAATAGTTATTACATCCTACTTTATGGACACAATTCCCACAAACTTCCACTTGGACTAAAGTAGGCGTGTACAATCTCGTATCTCCATACTCTCCATATGACCATCAAAGACTTTACTGCAAGTCTTTGTGAATGGATATGCTAAGTTGTTAACCGTTGATATGTATGTTACTACAACATCTCTACGCTGAACAATTTCTCTAATAAGATGATACTTTCACTCTATGTGTTTGGATCTTTTATGACTCCTCGGTTCCTTCGAGTTTGCTACAACCCCACTATTATCGTAATAAAGTGTCATGGGATTGTCAGCATCTGAAACGACTTCCAAAGTTTTCAAGAACTTTCTAAGCCAAACAGACTCCTTTACAGCTTCACAAGTTGCCACATACTCAACTTCCATGGTAGAATCATCAATGCAAGATTGTTTGATACTTCTATATACTACTGCTCCACCATTCAAGACGAACATTGATCTTGAAGTGGACCTCCAAGAATCATTGTCTGCTTGAAAATCGGAGTCGGTATAACCCATCATGTTCAAGTTAGTACCTAAATACACAAGCATGCAGTTCCTCGTTCTCTTAAGATACTTGAGGATATGCTTGACGGCACTCTAATGCTCGAGTCTAGGATTAGATTGGAAATGACTCACCACGTCCACAGCGTAGTAAATATCTAGCCTAGTACGAAACATCGCATACATGAGACTTCCTACGACTGAGACATATGAAATCTTTCTCATGTCTTTCTCTTCTTGAAGAGTCTTGGGAGACTTCTCATTGGAGATGCTGAATCCATATCTAAAGGGAAAATATCCCTTCTTCGAGTCGTGCATACTGAAGCGATCTATCACATTATCAATATAAGATTCTTGAGACAGTGCCAATTATCTGTTCTTCCTATCTTGAAAGATCTGAATACCTAAGACAAATACAGCTTCTCCAAGATCCTTCATATCAAATTACTTTACAAGTCAAATTTTGACATCAAACAATTTTTCTACATCATTCCCAATGAGATACATTCCATGTACAAGACCAAAAAAACCACATTCACTTCATGTATCAACTTATACACATGGTTCGCTCACTAACTATTCAAAACTAAAGTTCATGATAGTTTCATCGAATCTGATATTCCACAATCGAGATGTTTGCTTAAGTCCATAAATGGACTTCAGCAGTTCATAAACCTTGCCCTCTTGACGTTTCTCCATGAACTCATCTTGTTGAGCTATATAAATGCGCTCTTCAAGATTGTCATTCAAAAAGACGTCCATCTGCCAGATTTTATAATCGAGGGCAACAATAATGGACATGAGGATTCAGATGGACTTAAGCATGGTCACCGGTGAGAATGTATCCTTGTAATCAATACCTTCCTTTTGGGTGTAGCCATTGGCTACTAGCCTAGCTTTGTATGTCTCTACATTTTCATCCGGACCTCTCTTTTTCTTATAAATCCATTTACATGTTACAGGTTTTACCACTTTAGGAGAATCTATAAGTTTTCAAACTTCGTTCGAGTGCATCGATTGTATCTTAATGTTCATGGCTTCTTATCATAGGATTGTTTTAGGACCACGACCACCCATGACCTGTGAGTAGGAAACAAGTTCATCATGATCCTTACATGAGACTGCTATTAAGGCATCTCTATAAGACATGTACTTGTCAGGTTATCTCATAACCCTCCCACTATGACGAGGCTCCATAGGAGCTGGCTCCTGCTATGGTTCTTCCATTATTAAATCAGGAACAGTTCGTGATTGGGGAGTCGTTGCCCTCCCACTCAATAATTCCACTAACACAAGTGTGTTTCTCAACTTCACACTTCTTATATAGTTCTCCTTAAGAAAATGGGCATTCGCTCATGAATGTTTTCTTGTCGGTCAGACTATAAAAGATGTATCCCTTCATTCCCTTGCGATAACCTATAAACATGCATAATTGTGATCGACTGACCAACTTTCCTGTCTTCGGTCTTAGTATGTGTGTCAGGCATCCCCATATCATAAGGTGGCTTACGGATGACTTTTATCTAGTCCATCTTTCATATGGTATACTAGACACCGTCTTTAATGAAACTTGGTTCAGAATATATGCCACTGTTTCCAAAGCATATCCCTAGAATGAATCTGGGAGGGATGAGTAACTCATCATGAATCTAACTATATTCATCAGAGTTCTATTCCTTCTCTCTGATATATCATTTTGTTCTAGAGTGACAGGTGTTGTAAGCTGAGAAAGAATACATTCTTCCCTAAGAAAATCTTCAAACTCTCCTAGCAAGTACTCCTACCATGATCAGATCGTAGTGTACTCCTACCAGAATACATTATTCCTTAGGAAAGTCTTCAATGACCCAAATACATCACTATGTATGAGTTTGAGGCATTCAGTGGCTCTTTCACCCTTCGTTGAAAATGGTCTCTTGGTCATTTTACCTTCTATGTAGGATTCACATGTGGGTAGTGATCTCATACTTAAACTTTTCAATGAACCGTCCTTTGTAAGTCTTTTAGTCATGTCTAGGCTAATGTGTCAAAGATGTAAGTGCCACGAGTAGATTAGATCGATTGAGTCAGACTTCAACATTTTACTAACCATTTTTAAATCAGTATTTATTTTAGTATCACATATCATTGAAACTTTTAATTTTAAATAGAATAGGTTATTTATCAACTGTGCAGTAGTAATTAAGAAATCATTTCTAAAAATACCAATATCTTTATCAATGCAATTTATAGTGAATCCTTGCTCAATTAAGCTAGCTATTGAAATAAGGTTTTTTCCCAGAAATCGGGAAATAATAAACATCTCGTAAAATCAAAAAAATATTATCAAATAACAATTTAATAGTTCTAACTGATACCGTCGATATTAATGCTCTATTCCCCCCAAAGGAAGTTGAACTCGCCCTCGTCAAGCCTTCTGATTTCCCTGAACCTCTGGCGGGAACAACAGCTATGGTTAGTGGCCGCCGAGTCTACAATCCATGAAAAAATAGAGTTACCACATAACAGGGCTCAGTAACAAGTACTATACCTTTAGATTTCAACTCCTTGAGATAATCCGGGCAATTGTGTTTCCAATGGCCAACGACTCCACAATGATGACACTTGTCTTTCGACTTGTCCACTTTTGCAGTGCCCTTGCCTTTCACAGCTTTCAAGTTCTGCTTCTTAGCTTTCTTTGGACTTCTCTTGTGTTTCCTTTTGGTTCCAGAAGTGGAAGGCTTACTTTCAGTAAAGTTTGCCTCTCTAGTCTTCCTTTTGCTCTTCAAAAATAGGGTCTCAACAGCTTGCAACTCCTTCATAAGATCCGGAAATGAGTACCTCAACTTATTCATCAAATAATTAAGTTTGAAATTCTCAAAAGTGTCTGGCAGGGTATCAAGGATCATATCAACTTGAGTCTAACCATCTACCTTAGCATCCATGATCTCCATCTCATTCAGATAATTTATTATCAGCATCATGTGTTCTCTGATAGGAGTTCCACACAATAATATGTTTGACATGACGACCCTGATCCCCGAATATTTTGGTTATTTTCAACATCATATCAATGACGATTTTCATGTTCTGATATTGTTGTTGTAACATATTACTAACAGATGTCAAGATGTAATACCTGACAATCTCATCAGAACACAACCAATAAGCATAAGCATCATTTTCCTCTGGAGTCGATTCAACAATAGACTCAAGCGGACAAAGGGTAGTGAACACGAACTTGTGCTTTTCTACCGTCAATACGATATCAAGATTACATTTCCAATCCACCTAATTTTCACCAGTAAGTTTGCTCGCATTTAATATTGTTGAGAGTGGAGATAATGACATGACTACTGAAAAGAATAAATAAAGCGGTGTATATAATTACTTAATCATTTAGGAAAGTATGATACATGATGCAAATACTTAAAAATTAAAAAATCCAATAAAAAATATTTTTCCATGATATTACGATCAATAACGATAGCTTGTCTCATCTAAAGACAACGCCCAAGCTACCTAAAATTGCATCGAGACTCTTCTCGTTTGGTTAACGCTTCTCAAGATGTCACTACATCTAACTTAACCAATCACCAATGGTTTTGGTCACCTTGGCCCAATTGACTAGCTCATATGAGAGATTCCAATGTGCTTCGGTCTAAGTGTTTAACCAACGCATCGGCTTTAAAGATTGCTATGAACTAACAGTCTACCTAAAAATGGTCCTGTCTCACCACTTCTTTTATAAGCTTTAGCTTCTCAAGCAATTCGATGACTCAAAGTGACACGATTCTCAAGTTTCTCTCACTAAAAAGATGACTGCTTAAGAGGCTCTAAACCATTCATCGAGCCACAACCGAGTTTGCGTTGAGAATCTTGGGAACATTTCAACGTACATGTCATCCACTTAGTTTTTGGAAAAAAATGGTTTTTTCTTTATTTTTTTTTCAAAAAATCACTACTCTTTACAAATTTGAAACTTTTTTAAAATTTAAATCACAATTTAAAAATCATAATTTTTATGAATTCACATTGTATTTAAATTATAACTCATTATAAATTTAAAGTATAATAATGTATGTACATGTTACATGACATTTTGATATTGACATATCCCTATCTTTATATGACATGTTATATGATGATACGGGATTAATAATAAATAATACATTCAAAATTAACCTCTCTATGACTCATTTCTAAATACAACCCATGAAAAGAAGAATAAATATATTACAATAATCTAAATACTAATCTCTATGACGTCTGTAATTGTCTTTTTCTCCTTCAGAAAGTCTCACCTCTTAGTAACTCTTTGCTAAGGTTCACTCTCATTCTCAAAATTCAAATTTGAATTTAAAATTTGATTTTTCAACAATTTTTACTTTGATAAATAAATTACCAAGCAAATTAATTAATTAATTTATTTTTAAAAATAATTTATAAAATAAATTCCAATTAATTAATGTTGAAAAATTACCGAATTAAATAAAAATAATTTTTAGAGACTAGATTGAGCTCGGAATCAAATTCCATATCCCTGTGAATTATTTAGGCCAAGCAACCCTTACTTAGCCCAACACAGGCTTGGTGGGTCCACGCCAGCCCAAGCCCAATATGATCTTGTACACACTATGGTTCCCAGAACCCTAAGGTTTCCTAAACCTAAAGGTTTCTAAAACGCAAAGGTTTCCTAAACCCTAAAGTTTCAAAAACCTCAAGATTTCCTAAACCATAATTAGGAAACCTACGACGGCAAACAGCAGTGTGTGGCAGCAGGCGAAGGCGCGGCGCGGCGGTGAACGATGGTGATGAACGACGAGTTTTCTTGCGACGATGGATATACATGAAATTTAAATATACAATTTTTTACAAAAATTAAATTACATCAAATCTTATACCTCAATTTCGGCGTACATCAATTATAAAATTGAAAATAAATACCTAGATTCAATCGATCGAGATTCATTCATAAAATACATTCAAATATGTTTTGAATCTACCGTACAAAAAAATATGCCAATACCAGAATATCCATCCATACATACATTTAATCACTAAATATGTATAATCAAGAACCTAAGGCTCTGATACCAATTGTTGGATCGAGTTTTAAAAATTGAAGAAAAATTAATGAACCACGAACAGTTAATGGGCAGAATATAAAAAAAAATTCAGAACAAATATTTAATCATTATAAATATAAAACCTTTCAACTGTCATACATATTTAGATAAACGTATCAAGAAGAGATAGAAAATAATTTTTACATTTTCTCATAATGGAGAATTTTTGAATTAGCGGGATCCAATTTATTGTCTCTCGTTCCTCGTTCTTGAGATTCACAGAACTTCAATCGATCTTCACAACAACAACCATTCGTAGGGTTCAGAAGTATGTCTCGCAAGGATAAAATCAAGAATAGAGTGTGAGCTCTATAAACAACTGAGGAAGAAAAGATAATTTTTCTTCTTCCTCACTATGATTTCGGTGACAACAAGGGACGGGGAGAGAGAGAATATTTTTCTTCTGAATAACCACACACTATGATTAGGTTAAACTTATGTTAGGGATGAAACCCTATTGTAATTCCTTATATAATAATTATAGAATTTACACATATACCCCTATATTGTAAATTGCCAAAATTTACCATCTCCATGTACTAATCTCTGTGATTTTTACATTTCCCTTAGAGCCAATACTGTGTCATAATTCATCAATCCAAGTTGATAAATTAAATTGATCCCTATCAATTAGTTAATTAATTTATTTTATTTACAAATTAGAAAATAACAAATTAATTTATTTGAACATTAATTCTTGTCTTCACTAATTTACTGATGACACTCATTACATATGGATTCAGGAAGTGTATCTTGGTCGAAAATATATTTTTGATCCACCTGATGTTGTTTCTCATTTTTGTCCTTATTAGCAACTCCTGAGACCGAATGGCCTCACATGAATAAAGTTATGAGATTCAAATACCTAGCTAATTTATCTTCGTAAACTCCTGACCTATTTAATCCTGACATCGTATGACTCTACTATAAGCTCGATGCTGAACCAACTCTCGATTCATGTGCTCTACATTTTCTGTTGGTGCAAATAAACATCTTTATTTCACGGTCCACGAAATATTTTACGATGCTATCCTTCGTGAATATCAATAACAAGAGATGTATGTAAAATATTGTTTTACCCCTCTAGTTATTATTTCATTAACTCCTTTATTGATTGTGAATAAAAAAGACATATTAGTGAAGTGTCTCATACTGTTCACAATGTCTTATTCAATGACTCATGTCATCGAGTACCAGGCTCGGTTTATTTAATCACACATTCATCAATAAAGCATAAATGTGATATTGTTACTATTGTAATCTTACCACGAATTACATATCTATGAATCACGCTACTCCAACATAGTTGAATCACGATCCCAACAGTCGATGTATTATCCGATAATTCGAACTAACTCATTTGGCGTATCAAAGCTCGCAAGTAACTAGGTCAAGTTTCGTATTCACTTCAGGATTAAGGTAATTATCAAAATACCCTTAAAGTGTAACAATTAGATTCAGAGCTAGATAAATTTCTTTGCTCTAAACTAATTTGTTATTGGTATATTCAGCATGTTCCAGAACATGTCTAAGACAACTGTTAGAGTCTCCACTCTCATGCCCCGAGACTGACATCATGTGGTTCAACCTAACAGTCGTAATCAGACTCGATTGTACAGTCGATTCTAAGACTGCGAATAACATTCTGAATTATTTTAGAAGAGTTTATCTAGAAGACTCATTTGTCTTTACGATTCTTACGTTGATAATAATTTCAGGACTTAAGTAAATTATAAATACACTTAAATTAAAGGAAAACTTTCATTTACTCATAAAATTTAGTAATACATAAATGTCAGAGAAATAACTAAATACTCATAAATAGTTATTACACCATAATTTATGGACACAATTCCAACAGACGGGATTTGCCTATCCAGCAGTTTCGGGTTGTTTAACCCTGCAGCCCCATTTTAGAAGTGCATTTGAACTTGGTACTCATCCTTTCATTTAAGAAAGACTCGAGAGCCCCCACTTGCCACGTGGAAAGAGGCCATTAGCTGAAAAAATTGTGATAAGATCTCAAAAGAAAGAAGAGTCTTCTAATCTGGGTCCCCTATGATACTTGGCAATAAGCCATGCCCAAGGGATATTGGAAGAGAAATCTGATCTCCACTCTCTCAAAAAAATACGAAGGCTATAAATGGGATACATAAACCACATGCGCACAAGTTTTTTTGCAAACGACTTCACACTTGGAGCTTTGAAGAGGCACTCAAGTGCTTGAAGGAAATAAAGAGAAGCTCTTAGTAGGATAAGGAGGAGATTAAGTCCCCAAGAACCCAAAGGACAAAGACAAGGTAGCAAGGCCTCGAAGACTGGGATTCTTGCATCTTCTTCTCTTTACAAATGTAAAGATCCTAGTGATCTTAGAATCAAATGTCTTCTCCTATGGTATATGGAGAAAGTCAAGAGAATTCCCAGTAGTGTGTAACCCACCACCATCTTAATAAAGATCCTAAAAAATGGGGATTGTTGTGATCACTTTTCTTGAGTGAATCTTGATTTCATACTCAAAATTAGCTTTCGCGGGAAGAAAGCAAAAACGATTCAGACATTGGAATCCACCATGTACGACAAAGTTTACTTGCTAGAAAGTGAATTGGGTATTGAATTGAAATCGCAATGAAAAAGACAGTGATCCCAAAGAAAACATACATGTGTTCAAGTAGTTGGGAAGTCTTATGGAACTTGGGGTTTATGAATATGAATTTTATAAGAAGCAAAGAAGAAAATTCTAACAAGATAGAAAGTGAGAAGAAGTTGAATATTAGAGGGAGCTGAGATGACTGAATTTAGACAGAGAGAATAGCTATTTCAATGGTGGTTGATAAGCAAATTAAAATCTTTAGTTTATGGGTTTGGTTCTTCGAAAAGTAGATGTGAGGGGTGTTTGTTTTTTAAGAGTGTTTTGAAGGGAGTTAGTTATCAAGATTTAATAAGTCGCGTCATTTTAACTATTTAAAACTACGTCATTCATTTGGAAGAAAACTAACATAGATGGAGGGTTAAAATCTTAAATTAAATTTCAAATAATTTAAGATTTAAATACTCATATTTTATAGTTCAGGATTTAAATTATAATTTGAAAATAAAAGTATAATTTTTACATTATTATATTATATTTACATCTGTTACATGACAAGTGACAACCCAAAAGGTACGTATTGGTACGGCAGTAGAGATTGTATCCCAATACGTAGACAAATCCCTCACACCAACATTGAGAGGGAGAGCTACAGTCTTTCAGAGAGCGGAGACGAAAAACGATGAATGCCCCTGACCGATATGAGCGCTTCGTCGTTCCTGAGGGCACGAAGAAGTAACCCCCCCCATCTTCTCTCTCTCTCTCTCTCTCTCTCTCTCTCTCTCTCTCTCTCTCTCTCTCTCTCTCTCTCACAGCACCTGATATTTATCATCCTTTCTGGTTTGTATTTTGACTAATTTACTATCTCAGGGTCTCATATGAGAGAGACACGAAAATTATAAATGCAGCGTCCTTCACAATAGAGAGGGAGGATCACACCATCGGCAACATCCTCCGCATGTAAGGTTTCGAGAATAACGGAACCCCCCCCCCCCAAATGTACTCTCTCTCTATATATAGTTAATCAGAGTTCGATTGACCCAGCATAATGTAACTCTTACATATTCAGGCAATTACACCGAGACGATAATGTGCTGTTCGCCGGCTACAAGCTTCCTCACCCTCTTCAGTACAAAATTATCGTTCGGGTTAGTAATAATCCCTCTATTAAGTCTGCATCTGATGCACTTACATTTAGGGTTAAGACGTGCTGTAATGGATCAAAGTTAAATGACTGTTATAGTCATTTATTTGGTACTGGCTCGGTAGACACATTGCCCTTATAATTGCTGTATCGTGCTTCTTTCTGAAGAGGTGGATTCGATTCATAGTTGGTTGTTATCTTAATATTTTGAATGGTAACAGAAGAATAGAATAAAATTGAAATATGTAGAAAGTAGGATGAACTAATGCTATGCAAAATTTATCCGGTTGAAGGAGAACGAGTACTTACTGTTCAAGGATATCTACGGTCCCCAGTCCTTGTCAATGGGTTTTCTTTTGTGTTATCTTTTCCCAATGAAAGAAAATAGGAAAATGGAAACAAAAGGGAGTTTCTATGATGCAGCCTGCAGGAAAGAGATTGGATGAATGATGGGTTCCGTGATGAAATCGCAATTTGCCTTTTTCTTAAGTAAAACTAGATTCTGTATCAGGAACGGGAACGTCGTAAATGCATGCATATTGTACTGACCTTTGAAAGGAATACAATGGTAGGGTTATTGTGCATTTTGCTTTCAGTTTTCTATTTCATCACACATGACAATTAGGTGGCGTCATCTGGAAAACTGACAGGCTTGATCTTAAGGATTGTGCTCTTTTCTATCACAAAAGACGTGTGTTCCCGAAAATAGATGCTTTAAATTTAATAGCTTTACAATACGCTCTTGATTTTGAAGTAATGATGTTAATATGACAGTATTGGTGAATAGAAATGGTTTGAAGGTGGCAACACTGTACTTCCCTGGATTTATTTTGTCTGAGTTTTTTTCTTGATAATTGGTTTTACATGCACACTGTCTTTCTCTCTAACACTTTGTCAAATAATGAGATGTTATCGTGAGAAGTTCACCTTTTCAATGTCTTAATTATTTAGTTGCATTCAACAGATCCATACCACTAGCCAGTCTTCACCAATGCAGGCATATAACCTAGCCGTTAATGATTTGGACAAGGAACTGGACCATTTGAAAAACGCTTTTGAGGTATAACTTTCGTTTGATATGAACTTATGGTATCATTCTCCTCCGACCTCCCTCTCTCCATGACCTAGCATGCTATCAACAGATTGCATAGTTACATCAAGAGTAATGGGGAAAGAGCTTATTATGAATGAAATAAGGTCAGTAATATATATCAACGCGAGACAATACAAATCCAGGCATTAGTTAGTGATAGGATATTGGGTACGAGTTTTTGAAACTTTGATAGATTTTTCACCTCGGCCTAGACATTCTCAATGCATGTTCAACGAATCAATATTGTATTATCACCAATATTTACTCTCCCGCATCATGTTTATACTAGAGCTGTAAAATAAAAGCCCCTGTATAAAGCCTTCGCTAATTCCAGCGAAACCATTTTTCCTTGGAAGCTGATTTGGAAAGCAAAAGCCTCCCTAAGTATGATTTTCTAGCTTGGAAAGCAGCGTGTAGTGCTAGTCTAGAAGGGGCTTTTCCCTTCTGAATAGATGTCAACTTTGCAAGGCGGAGAGGGAGAGCATGAGCATCTTTTTTTGCATTGCCATTTTTCTAGAAAAATGTGGATGGTGTTTTTCAACAGTTTGGATCTGCCTTGGGTTATGCCTTCTTCTGTGATCAGTTTCTTCTCGGGCTGGTTAGAGGCTGGTTCTTGTTTCGTTGATAGAATTGTTTGGAAATTCCTTCCCCTCGCCATCTTTTGGAGTATTTGGCAGGAGACGAACTTCAGTGCTTTTCAGGGTTCAGAGAACAGTTTTTCGGCTGTTTTTTCTTCTCTTCTTTTCTCATTAAAGGAGTCTCAACAAAATCTTTTCAGCTCCGATTCTATAAAATTGTGGCTTTACAACCTTGGTACCCTTGTATCTAGAGATCAATGATTAGTTTGTATCTACCTTTCTCGGGGTTTCTTTTGAGAATACTTTTCACTTTATACCAAAACAAAAAAGCTGTGAAAGTAGAGTTTGGCTACCTAAAGGTAAACAATGGGCATTTCTGGAGATTATCTGTACCAAAATTTTTAGATTGAGGTGTTAAGAGTTTTTTATGAGATTGTTCTAAGGAATTCAATGTGGTAGCAGTATTGTCAATGGGCATATCTTGTTATGGATTGTTACCAAAGTCAGATTTATAATCTAGAAGGTATGGACCATCAAGTTGAATGAATTATGCCATGAATATGGAAGAATAAATTTCGCTGGTGCAACTTGCAAATATTATGAATGTGCAAGATGAGTAATTGAAGTTAAGAATATTTGAAGATAAATGAACCCTTGTGTGCCTTACTAGAAGATTTATATCTCTGTTCCCAAAGCAAAGTTGCCTGACTGACTCTTACATTTTCTACTTTCTGCTTGCAGGCTGAGATTGCAAGGCATTCAAGTGGCTATTAGATGCGGGAGAAGTAGTTAAAGAAGCCTGTGTGTTTGGACTGCTAATCTAGGACGATAACTACTCTTGGTATATAGAATTTGAATGAAATGAATCGATGCACTACATGTTTAAACTTTAAAGTAGTAAGAGTCGCAGTAATTAAAAATGATTTAACTATGTAATACTTGATGGATATAGCCCTCCAAGTTGTATTTTGTTCTGTCAAATTGCCTAGAATTTCCTTGATGTTTTTTAATAGTGTTGTTTTTATTTTAAAATGAGCGGTTGAATTATTAAGAGAGCCTGTATAATTGGTTAAAATCAAATGTGCATCTGTATTTATCTGTCCCCGTGCGTGTTCTTTGGATTTAAAAAAGGGAAGTAAGGAAATTGAGAAGAATTATAAAAAGAATGAGGAAAGGAAAGGGGAAATGAAGTTGAAAAAACATTTAAAATTAAAATGTTTTACAATTGGAAATTAAAGACAATTTTTCGTGTAAGTCCTATTCCCTATCTGTTAAAAAACATGTTTTAAATGATTTTATAGTTTTTTTCCTTTGTAATTTTGAGATCCAAATATGATTTAACAATATATTTGAAATGTTCCCGGGTGAAAAAGAGCAATATGGTTAACTGATCAACAGTTGGAGTAGTGCAATATGTTTTAGCTCGACGCTCGACGCTTCTTTAGAACAATTAAAATACTTAATTGCAAAAAACCAAAAACTGCAAAGTAATTACTTTTTAAAATGCTAGTCTAAATATTTTTTTTATCATTTATCATATGAGTAAATTTTAATAGTAGCCACTTGAGAAAAAAAACGAAATTATGATCAATTTTTTTAAACAAATTTAACATTTTTTATCGGCAAAAGGATTAAGTTGATCTTTTGATTTATAATTTTTCTGTTGAACTTAATGTCTAGTCTAGCTAAAATATTTTGCTAGTCTCTAATCTCGCAAGTGTTAAAATTAACGTAAAATACTATACTAGGGTCTAATAGAATTTTTTTACTAGACTAGAATCTAACGCATGATAACTTAGTTTTTTCTCCTATGAAAATACTACAATTCAATAAAAATACAAGGGGTCTTATATTCATTTTTTTGTCAAGGGTCTTCTCACCACAATTTTTCTTATGGATTTCATAAAAAAAGGCCAAATCAAATAACAAACATAAAAAATGGCATAATCATAAAATATCATAAAAAATAGTCCTAGACTCTTAAACCCAGATTCTTTAGCTCAGTTTGCTGGCACCCAGCCTGAACTCCCCCTTCCCTCTCCAACTTCCCATCTCCCAACCCACTCTCCTCACACTCCTCTCGCCCAGCCCATTCTCCTCCCCCACCCAATCCACTCCCCTCACTCCAAATCACAAATTCATTATCTCTTTCTTCATTTATCTCATTTTCTCTAATAATAAAATTATTCAATTGATAAAATTTTAGTTAATCAAATTAACCAATTAATTCACTTAATAAATCAACTAATATTTTAGTTGATTAACAGATGTAGGTACTCGCTTAATTTTTCACTATCGTCTCACATAATAACATAAAAAACTACCATGTATTGAAAAATATGTGTGTGTATATCTCTCTGTGTGAGATTATGAATATGTTTGTATGAATTTCACGTTAATAAAATTTAAGATTTCAAGAAACGATAATGTAATTAGACTTATTACAGTATATATTATATTACATAATAAATAATGAAATAATATCATCTAATATTCTTGTTATCACAAACCTAACTAATGTGAAGCATACTAATTAAATATATACCATAAATATACTAAATATACAACATATATATTTTAAAAACCATAAATTTTATAAGAAAATAAAATGTCAATATAATATATAATGTATACATAATATATAATGTACATATAATATATAACATATGCAATATATAATATATAACATATGCAATATATACATTATAATTGTCATATATACCATCTACATTTAGTAATCTACAAACTTTTTTCGCCGAACTTTTTTTTCAGCGTCAAAAGCTTTTACCACCTTTTCGAGTGACTATTTTTAAGTTAAATTTAATCTCGGCTATTTTTTACTTTAGTTTGGGTCAATGGCCTATTTCTGTACATTACTATTTTTCTTATTAAGAATTGAAAAGAAAACTATTTGTCTCTAATTTTACGCCAAAAGCAATGATATTGTTCGATACTATAGGGAAAATATTATCTCACCTATTAAGTTATTTTGTATAAATCTCATGTAATTATTTATAATTCATGGATGAAACAATCACTATTGAAGGAGTATGTATTCGATTATAAACTTGCATGATTATAGACGGGTTAAGTCTTAGACGTAGACCAAGTGATTATTTCAAGAATAATACTAGATCGATAAAATTATTTTTCAAATTTTACGTGACTAAATCACGTGTCACTAATTCATTATTTGATTTGAGAATTCATTTTAATGAGTGATAAAACATCAATCTATGAGTTAATGAAATATCATATGATCACTTAAAACTTGATCTATAATTTAATTAGTCTAGTATTACTCCTGTCTAAAACTTAGTGAATATATAATTATTACATGAACTCCATCTAGAATTACGTAGACAAAATAGATTATTCTTTTTTTAATCAAAATTATATTATAAATTTTAATAAAAATTAAAGAATATAATTCAAACTCACAAACTTTAAAATATAAATATAAAAATTTAACTAACTATATCAATTTTTGTGAGAGGATCGTCTTTTTGACTAAGTAATAGGATTCTTCTATTTGTTCTCTCCACTCCGTTTTTTTTTCCTTTTCTTAGCTGCCGTTGAGTGTAGTAAATACTATTATATTATACTAGCCGTTAGTTTATTTTGAAACAAAAAACTAAAATTAAAATAATATAATTAAATAAAATAACTCTGAGTTGTACATCTCGTAGTCAAATCGAAGAGTACAAATAGCCGAAGAAAACGGGGGGGGGGGGGG
>QANY01001513.1:47698-65663 GCA_003255025.1 Datisca glomerata
GGGGGAGAGAGAGAGAGAGAGTCGAATTCACTATTTCTCCTTGGGGGATCTCGGTAATCTGGTGCTCGAGCGCTCTCCTCCTCGATCACATCTCCATTCCTCCTCCGGTCAATCACGATTTCAATCCTCCCCTATTTTTCTTTGATCTCCTTTATTTTGCCCCCGGTGATTTTCGTTACATGTACACGTTTCGGATTTGAAATATCGTGAAATTACTCGATTGGAGGGGGAAGTTGGATCTTCTTGAAAGCTGTGGGCGTGATTTCGCGACAAGTGGTGCCTGCGTGTGGGAATTTGTGTTTCTTTTGTCCTGCATTGCGGGAGAGATCGAGGCAGCCTGTTAAGCGCTCTAAGAAATTGCTTGCAGATATATTTCCTACCTCTGAGGTTATTTTCTATTACTTCTGTTTGCTCCACGGAAGATGATGCGTTTTTTAGTTAACATTATAGGAAAGCCATAGCTTTATTGGTGGATTATGGAGGTTCGCATTGTTTCTGTGAGAATAGTAAAAATGTATAATTCATAATACTGAATTCGATGTTTAAGAGTAATGTAATTTGTTGGAGACATAGGAGTTCCTTTTGTTTTAATGGGCAAGGGAACTTTAAGCTCTGTATTTTCTTCATGACTTGTATTTGCTTGCTTAGAGAATGTTGAAAAAAAGGCGTGTTTCTTGGGAATTAATCTAGTGAAATTTTAGGATCTTTGATATTTCATTTCATTTATTGGAAATTTCAAGTAGATTCATGTGTCAGTGTCATATAAAGTCCTCATTCGATTAGTTTCTATTTTGATCTGTTATTCATTATAATCTTGTTTTACATTTCTGTTATTGAAAATTCACTATCATGTTTTGGCAGGATGAAGAACCAAATGACCGAAAGATTAGTAAATTGTGTGAATATGCCTCAAAAAAGTCCTCTCCGTATACCAAAGGTGCTAGCTTACTGCTGTTATGTATTAGATTTTGGGGGCTTCTGTCTTCATTGTTGCGCAAACTAAGTTTATATTTCATTACTGTTAATGGTTCCGTTATTTGGAATCTGTGAAAATTTGTTCATCCTTCTCTTACTCTATTGTTCTTACTGGAATGCTAAAGTCATATATCCCATGAGGAGGAAATATAGTCTAGGAACTAGAACCCTATTGTGCAGTGTCCATGCTCATGTTTAAAATTTCTTAATTTTTTAAAACTTTACTGTAAGATAATGAAATTTAGCTTTGCAAATGAAAGAATTTGGTCAATTAGAAAATATCAGAGATCCTAATTTTAAAGAAGGAGCAGTGTACATTTTCGTTTATGATAAAATGTCTATTTTCGTGATTCTTTTATAATTTGATCATTCAAATGAATCGAGCTCTATTGAAGATGATTCACAGGTTACACTTCGGAAGCTGCTTAAAGAGTTCTTACTGCTTTTAACATATATAAAACACCTATCTGTCGTGCATATATACATAAACTGACGCTTACTTATTTGTTGGAGTTTAATATTTGGTGTTTCAGATTACAACTTCTCTTGAGCAAAGGTGTTACAGGGAAATGAGAACTGAGCATTTTCAGTCTGTTAAAGTTGTCATCTACAGGAAGCTGTTGTTTTCTTGTAAGGAGCAAATGTGAGCTCATTGAGGTGATGTTGCCTGTCAATCGGATATCATTCTCAGTGTCTCGTTTTCCACGGATATTATGGACATCTACAAAAAAAGGGAAAAAAAGCTAGAAGCTAGCTTGAGCTCTCTAGTAAGGATGAGAAGACAACAACGGAGCTATACCTTACGCCTACATATATAGAAAGGAATTAAAAAACCAGTCATCATGATATATTAAGTTAAAACTCAAGGTAAATGCAAAGAGGACATACAAAAATAGTACAAAGAAAAGGTTTTTTTTTTCTATTCTTTCTTTTCATTTTCTACCTTCTTTCATTTTCAACATTCAATGTGAGAGAGAAAAGTAAGTTCTTGAAGGTGGAAAAAATGATGAACAAGTTAAGTCTTATTTGAAGCTTGAAGAATTGAAAACAGAGAAAAAATAGGGAAAAAACATGCCAACAGTGTGGTTGTCATTAAAGAAATCACAACACTGCAAATCAAAGCCATCAGATGTTCATGATCCAAAATCAAGAAAGCATTTGGGGACAATCTTGACAAAAAAGCTAGAATATCAGGGTGTTCAGCAGGAAGGTCAGGTTGTTCAAATTCTATAGCAAATCTCAAGGATGTCATCAATGGAAGTAAGAGACACATGGAAAGCCACCCAGTTACAACCCTAGTTTTTTTGCCTATATAAAAAATGGGTTTGCAATTTTGTAGAGAGAAACACGAAGGCCTCTCTTGAGCTGCGTCTTCACTCGCGCAGAGAGATAGAGAGAGAGCTTACCGTGGGTCACTGGAGCTCGTGAGTGAGAGGGTATCTTGTCATTCCAGTAATCTTGTACACTTAAAAAAACAAACCAAACAAGAGGTATATTTAAAATACTCTCAAATTCCAGGCATGAGAGAGAGAGAGAGTTTACCGTGAGTCACTGGAGCTCGTGAGTGAGAGGGTATCTTGTCATTCCAGTAATCTTGTACACTTAAAAAAAACAAACCAAACAAGGGTATATTTAAAACACCCTCAAATTCCAGGCATCTCCTTTCAAATACCCCATACCAAACAGGCCCTCAGTGTTGATGAACTTCTAGATTCGGTAAGTTACTCATATGGATGCCCTGACATCACAAAGCAGACACAAAAACAGACACAAGCAACCATATGCGTTGATTAATAGCAAACAGTGCTCTGAATTGATCTTATTCTACCACTTGTATTGAACTATTCCTTAAGTGTACTGCGGCAAAAAAATTATAAAATGTTTATCTTTAGTCATAAAAGAAAGGGAATGGAAATTGATTTGCTGAGAATGATAATTGATTTCACTTCTGTTGTTATCTGTTTATGTTTGAATTGAAAGTTCTCTGCTTGTCTGAGTAGTTGATAATATTTGTTACAAACACGAATAAAATAGTCCTGTATCACTAATTTACTAGTTGTACATAGAGAAGCTTATGACTTCGCAGTGCCTAACCATTTGAAGATTGATTAGAAAAATAAGTTTCATAGTTGGAGGGTATATAAACATATAGCTTAAAAATACAGGAAATAATATATTAGCTCTGGCTTAATTAAAGCTAATTTTTATGCCTTCCAAGAAATGACGCTCATGTGCGATTTTGAGAGGGAAACTTTTGGTGATCAAAAGCTCTTCTTTGTCTAATGTGTGTCGGTTGTTCACATTTGTTCTAAATGGCATCTACTAATGTACTTCATGCCAGATAACATATAACATTAAAGTGAAAAACTCTGCGACCCCTTTATTTTTCTCCATTTCGCTCATTCAGTATCAATAGCATGACACTCTTGACTTTTAGCTCAAATTCATCTGATTATAGTTGTTATGCAGGTTTCTGAGACAACAACCCTTGTCGGGAGGTCCTCAGTCTCAACCCCCATTGACATGCCATACAAAGAAATGGCTGGTCATTGTGAAGCCCTTCTAGAGGGAAAGCAGCAGAAAATGTTCACATTTGTGAGTGCCCAACAGATACAAGAAGATTTAATTACTATTTATGCTCATAATAAAAGCCGGGGAAAGGAGACGCCTTCTTGTTCCCATTTTCAGTTGGATTTCTCTAAGGTACTCTCTTTTCGATAAAATTTACATAAAATATCTTTTTCAATTTGTAATATCACATTCATTAAGATCTTTATCATGTTGAAACGGTTTTCAAGCAGGCTATGAGAGTTGTATCTTTCTTTTGAAACTGAGTTATTTCAAATCATGCACACACATTGTGAGTTGTTATATTCACACGCTAGGTTGACTGCTTAATGTTTCCCCAAAAGTAATAGATTGTGGAACTTGCTCAACTGCAGGAAGGAAATCAATTTCTTGATTCAAACTTTAACTCCGGTACTCGTAATCCTTTCGTGGGCACTGGTCCAATGCTTTGTGCAACTGAGTATCAAAATCATGCTCAATTCTTTCAGCTACCAGCTTCATGTCCATATGATGCTTTTCTAAAGGCAGCTGGCTGTTAATATCATTGATAATGGTCGATAGTTATGGTACAACTTGTTTTCAGAGTGCGATAAGCCAATAATTATTGATGATTGAGTTCCAAGTTCAGCCAGATCTCATATATCTACACTGCTCTGATTTCCACATAATGTTCATGATGGCAGAGGGGTATGCTTTGTGGGGTTCTTCTCAAGTTTTGAACTTGTTTAAAATGTGGTAGGTACCTCCTATTCACAGATATAGGGATTGGTATATGGTTTTCCTTCATTATGATTGTGGGGAAGTTTGTAAAGTTTCCTTTAGTCATGTAATCTTCCATGTTCTGCATATGACTAAAACAAGAAGCTTTAAAAGTTTCTATTTGTAATGCTTAGGGAGATAAATCTTCTTTCTTTGTTTCTGAATCTGGACATATGTCATATGAAATCAATCTTTTTAAGTTTTCGGTTCTTTTCTTTCTTTCATCTCTGAGTAACAACTGAATTAGTATTGCTTCACATACTATCTTATCTAAAAGAAAACAACTTAGTCAGAAAAAGTTATGCTACCAACCTAACCATATGACCGTGTTTGGTATTGTTTTCGAAATAACAAATATACCTAAAACATAAGTTTATTAAATGTGTATTCTAATTTTAACTGATTTTGAAAATTATTTTTAAATAATTTTAAAAAAATTATACTACAACACTTTTTGAACACTACTATGAAACACGTTTTTTTATAATTAAAATTTTTTAGAAAACGACATTGTTATTGTTTTGTTTTGTTTTTCTAGAAACTCGTTTTCAAATTGAAAACTTGACTTTTGATGTCATCAATATTACCAAATAAGTCTTCTAGATTTTCACAAAAAAATAATTTTACGGAATTTGTTGTTTGGTTCATACGAGCTTAGTGTAATGTAGTGTGATGTAATGCATTTTTAATAGAAATGAGAATTAGAATGAAAATGAAAACGTGAATCATAAGAGGAGAGAGCGATGAAATGTAAATTATAAATGAAATGGGGATTACTTATTGAGTGAGATAAAAGAAAGAACGTTGATTAATATATGTGGAGTGGATTATTTCATTTCTAAACATCACAAAATAATAACTAACATATTAAAATTATGCATTCATAGGAAATTCTAATTCAACTTTCAATACATTTTATTTCATCCCGTTCATTTTTACAAGAACAAACAGACTTCAAATTTCATTAGATAAATCATGAAATACAAGAGAGGTAATTCAATCAGGAGGGGGATTACTCAAAGAGTAACAGTAGGAAGATCAATTAGAATGAGCAGCAATTTCTCTAGCTACAATACTAATACAAGGCTTAACAAAGAAACACTTTACAGCAGAGAAATTAGAAATAGCTCTAGAAATGGACTGTAAGAAGTTATCTCATTTAGCTCCAAGGTCCACAAATCCCACAGCTCCGAGCAAGCCGATTCAATCTCAATGAACAACCACAACTTGAAAAGACAATGGTTTAACCCTTCGAGAAGAGCCATCCCAAGAACAGTAGAAATTAGTTCTAGGCTAGCCAAGACCCAACCACCTGCAAGGAATTCTCCTAGAGTTCCTATGCACACCCAACCACAAGCCATCTCATTTGTCATGTTAGACCAAGAAACTACCAGATTAATTTTGACAAAGTTGAGAGGAGGAGGAGACCATTTTTTCCAGCAAAGTTTGTCAAATACCCTTAAGGAGCCAAAATCCTCTCTTGAATTGCCCGAACATGGAACACTGCTGTTGCTTCTGGAAATTCCGTAAACATTTTTTACCTGCCAAGAAGTTCCTCACTTCGCTTTTCCAGGCCCGAATCACCTCGACAATATCCCTGCGCAAACTTTTGAATATCAAATCGTTACGAGCTATCCATAATCTCCATAAACCATACGCAACAAATCTAAATATATCATCAAAATGAGGCTGCCTTCTCACCCTGTTAATAAGAATATTCCATATTTTCAGTCTATTCGAACCCCCTAAATTTTCTGTGATTAGTTGCCATCACAACCAAACCAGAATCCCTTGGCAAAATGGCATCTAAAAAATATATGGGCGGTTGTTTCTTCAACCTCCCCGCAAAAGGAGAGATCTACCCATAACATGCTATGCTAAGCCCAAGACGACCTTGCTCCCAATTTAACTTGAAAGAGGCTGGTTTTGGGAAAGTACTTATGCTTTAAAACTTGAAATAAAATGCTAGTTGGATTAGATAAAAGATACCAGCAGTTTTTGGCCAAGAGAGCTTTGTTGAAGCACTCAAAGTATTTAAAGCCAATGCCTCCCCAAGCTTTATTCTTGGCAAGTGAATCCCAAGACGTCCAATGAATTTTCTATTTGTTATCTAATGATCCCCATCAAAATTGGCTAAGATATTTACAAATCTCTTTATAATTTATAGCTGTAAGTTTAAAACATTGCATAGAATAAATTGAAAGGCCATAAACTACTGCCTTAATAAGAATTTTCTTACCTGTAGGGAATAAATAATGTTAAGCCCATCCCTGGACATGGTTCTCAATATTTCTTCTAATATCATAAAAAATCTTCCTTTTGGATCCTTCAAAAGCATAGCACAGCCCCAAATATTTCCCAAAGCCACCACATTGTGTAATATTAATTAAAAAAGCAAGATGCTTCTGAACATTCAAAGGTATATAAGGAGAAAAGCAAATAATAATTTTTTTAGAAGTTTACCATTCGACCTGAGGCTGCACAGTACTTTTGGATGATCTTTTTTAGCACTACGACTTCTGACTCCGCTATTCTACAAAAGAGAACCGCGTCATCTGCAAAAAATAAGTGTGAGATAGATGGATTTAAGTGCCTAAGGGATAAACCATGCAGTTTCTTTGTTGTCACAGCTGTAGAAAATTGTTTTGAGAGCAAATAAGTAGGGGAGATAATGGATCATCCTGTCTAATGCCAAGACTGGGGATAATCAAATCGGAAAGCTCTCCATTGATAATTGCCGAGAAAGATACCATTTCACACATTCCATCATCTACCTAATCCACTTGGGTCAATACTGCTTACAAGAATGACCATTCTAATCGTTCATAAGCTTTGGCGATATTAAGCTTATGAAGAGAGTGAAGTGCTTCATGAACTATAATTATGTTATCATGTATTCGCCTCCTAGTTATGAAAGCACTTTGGTAGGGGGAGATGATGTCTTAAAGCACCGGTTTTAACCGGTTACATAAAACTTTAGATATGATCTTGTAAATCACATTATATAAAGAGATTGGTCGAAAAATTTTCATTGATCTAGGAGTATAAATTTAGGGATGAGAGCTGATATACGTGTAATTAATACATTTGGGGAGCTTAGCTATTGTAAAGAATTCCTCCATCATGGCTAAAATGTGCTTAGCCATAATTCCCCAATAGCTCTAAAAAAACCAGCATTAAAGGCCATCGGGTTCAGGTGCTTTGGTTCCTTGCATTTGGTGAATGGCCCGTGCAATTTCCTTTTCCTAGAAAGGGGAAATAAGATCCTCATTATGGTTGTCTGTCACTAGGGCTGTCACGACTTCTAACACCTGATCTATCTCTACCGGAGCTTGAGATGCGAAAATGTTGGAGAAGTAATTATAAGTTATCTCCTTAAGCTCAGCCTGCTCCAATTTCCAAATTCCTTTATCATTCTCTAAACCTTGTACTTGGAGGCCTCTGCTTCTTTGCCTGAACTTGGCATGAAAAAATGACGTATTTTGGTCCTCTAAGTTGAGCCAATCTGCATGGGCTTTATCTTTCCAAAATTTCTCCTCATCTAGTATATATTTTTTTTGGAATATATTCATAAAGTAGCGTGTAATAAATATTTATTTGTATTTAGTTATTTTTCATACATTTTTATTACTGAATTTTTTATGAATAAATTGAAAGTTTTATTTTAAATTAAAGCGTGTTTATAAATTACTCAAGTCCTGAAACTATTGTCAATGAAAGAAGAATGAAGACAGAAAAGTCTCCAGACGAACTCTTCTGAAATAGTTTAGAATGATATTCGCAGTCTTAGGATTGACTAGACAATCGAATCTGAGTACGACTGTTAGGTTGAACCGTTGGATGTCAATCTTGGCGCATAAGAGTGGAGACTCAAATGGTTAACCTAGACATGTTATGAACATGTTGAATATACCGATAACTATTTAGTTTAGAGCCCAAAATCGTCTACCTATCTCTAAATCTAATTGTTACACTTTAAGGGTATTTTTATAATTATCTTAATCCTGAGGTGAATACGTAACTTGACTTGGTTAGTTGCAATCTTTGATATGTCAAATGAGTGAGATCGAATTGGCGGGCAATACCTCGACTGTTGGGATTGTAATTTAATTACGTAGGAGTTGCGTGATTCACAGATATGAAAATTCGTGGTTAAATTACGAAAACAATAATATCACCTTATGCTTTATTGGTGGGTATGTGAATAAATTAACTTGGTCAAGTATTCGATGAAATAAGTCATTGAATAAAACTGTGAATTGTATGAGAGAATTCACTATAATGTCTTTCTTATTCACAGTCAATAAAAAAAATAATAATAAGAGCGGTAAAATGATAATTTTACATTCCACTCTTATACTGATATTCACGATTGGTATTATATTAAAATATTCTATAGACCGTGAAAATAAATAGAGTATATTTACACCAACAAAAAAAAGGTAGTGTGCATGAATTGAGAGTTGTTTCGGCATTGAACCTATAGTGGAGTCGTACGATATCTTGATTAAATAGGTCAGAAATTTATGGAGATAAATTCGTCGGGTATTTGAATCATAAACTTTGTTCATGTGGATCCATTCGGTCTCAGAAATAATTTAGAGAACAGGAATAGAAAAATGAACTTAGTTGGACCAAAATGTGTTTTGGTGCCAAGACATATTTTCTACACATATATGAGATAGGTGATGTTACTTAAGTTAGTTAAATGTAATTATTTTATTGAATTATTTATTTTTAATTATTAGAAATTTAGTTAAATAAAATATATTAATTAATTAATTGATAGTGATCAATTATATTTATCAATTGGATTGATTTTGATACAACTAAAACTATAGGAGATCATGTGATTTTCGTCAATAATAGATATTTAGGGAAAATTTTGAAAACTTTATAATATATGTGTATATTTGTAAATACTGAAAATTACTCTTGATAAATATCTAATAGCAATTTGATTGCAAATAGATGATAATGATAAGATACAACTGTTATCAACACACAAAACGAAGAGAAAAATGTTTTCTCCTCTCACTACTGTGGCTGCCGAAATTAATCTGAAGAAGGGAAGATTTAATTTTTTTTTTTCAATCATTTTGAGAGCCTACAATCAAATTCCTATGTAAAATTCTTCTGAGATATATTTCTGAAATTAACGGGTGGTTGTTGGTGGACTAATTCAAAAATCGTTCATGGAAGATCAAGTTCATGATTTTGATCTTAAACCTTGAAGAACATGAAAAACGCTCGAGGGAGTTCCACCAGTTCAGAAATTCCCCGATGTAGAGTAAAGGTGAAAAGTCGTTTTCCCTTAATCTATTCATCTTAATATCATAGATGCATGATCAAACTAAAATTGATTTTAAATTATTTAATATGATTGAATAAGTTAAATCAATTTTTTTATATTCCGCCCACGAATCGTTCGTGATTCAAATTTTTCCTTAATTTAAAAACTGATCGATCCTAGCACCTTTCTCCATTTCCCCTTCTAGCTCCTTAACTTTAATAAAATTCTGATTCGGTTTGGCATACAAAGCTTGAAGTGGGAAGACAATTCTTTGATGTGAACATGAGAGTTACGCTGTGTTTTCCTTCTCCATTGCAGTAAGTCTTCCTTAGTCTTCTGAAGTTTTCTAAGCATGCTCTCCCTTGCTAAACCGTTTAGCTTCGAATTCCAGGATTGAATTACAACATTTTTACAATTGTCCTGTTACACTCATCTAATATCAAACCGAAACATCTGAGCCGCTATTCTTTATCTCACCCGAGATCGCGTGTCTATCAAAAGCATTGCATGATATGAACCAGGAGGGTTCAAGTATTGCAATTGCACCAAGTATATTTCGAGTCAATAAATAGATCCAGCAGATTACATGATCGGATTAAATTACGTAAATTTTCTCCATTACAATATTCTACGAGATTTCCTCACACTTTCTCCCAATCATAAAGCACTTCATTAAAATCACCCACTAAAAAGGACTGGCTCCGAGCTGGATAAAATTTTTTGAATCAAGATCTCAAACTAAATTTTTCTCTCCTTAGCATCATGACAGCCATATAAACTACCAACTTTGCTTCTTTAAATTATCATAAATTTTTGCTTCTATAATAAAGTAAGCATATGAAACTACCTGAACCAAGTGATGGTCCTTCTAAAAAAGGTTGAGTCCCCCTCTTATGCTGATCAGATCCACAAAAAGGCCATGGGGAAAAATTAACCATGTTTTAATTTGCTCCATCTTTACTGATTTATTTTTTGTTTCCTGTAAAAAACTAATGTCTGGGGAGGTTTCCCTTACTACCCCAAGGAGGCTGTGAACTGTCAAGATTCTTCCAATGCGTTGACAGTTCCAACAGAGGAGTTTCATGGCTGCCTTCGAGCCATTAAGGTCGGTCTCCACCACCTCTTGCTTTTGAGTGCTTGAACCGCAAATTTTTTTTGGGAAGAACAGAACTGATCACTGTTGAGAAATCGTTATGCCAATATAACTTCCTCTAATCTTCTTTTACCCGTACTAGGCCTTGTTCTCTTTAAGCTTCTGCTCTTGGAATTAGTTCGCAGCTTATTTTGTGGATCGATCAAGCCTTGGGCCTAACTTGAAGCGTAAAAAATTGATCTCTTTGATCCCCTAGGCTGAGTTGTCTCATGGAGCCATAGGGTAGTACCTCCATATCTATTGGGCTTCGATTGCCAAGGAACCCAATTGATTTGAAATCCCCTTCCACCTTCGCACCATCTCTGTGATATGTTAAAGAAGTATTAAGAGGGGGTAGTTGAGTATTAAAAAAAATGCTCCAATGCCTTCAGCCACGATTTTTTCTAAGGGAAATCCCAAGCGGGATGGGGGTCGGGACGGGATTGGTATTTTGGATAAAAAAATTTAAAAGTTAAAATTTAAAAAATTAAGAGTTAAAATAAAAAATTAAGGGTTAAAAATTTAAAAATTGAGGGTTAAAATTTAAAAATTAAGGGTTAAAATTAAAAAAATAAGGGTCAAATTTTTTTTTAAAAATACAAATTTTGGGTTTTTTATGAAAAATTAGGAGAGGATAAAAAATGTGTCTCGTCCCGTCCCGCTCGGTTCGGGACGGTTTTTCAGGACGGGACGGGTTTTTCGGGATGGTTGCATGCCCCTAATTATTCTGACACATAGGTATAGATAACATCATTGTGTTAGGTAAGGGGTTAGTGTAAGGAATTAGCTGTAGGCCATCTTCTTGGTCGTCTAGTGGTCGGCATCTTGTTTCGACGACGACTGAGGCTTTCCTTCTGGAAATAGCTTCGGAAATTCCTCTCCATGTCCCACCAAATTGGTTATCGGAGTCATCTTCCAGTATAATTTCTGGCTTTGCAAAGTTCCCCTTATCTCCCTAATCCCCTCTCGTAGCCCTTATTTTGATCATGCTTGAAGCTGCTCAGAGCGATTCGTCAAAACAAAAATAAATATTAACTCCCCTCTGTTGGTCCTTTCTCAATTCAAAACAGGTTTGATCTTCATGCACAATCCTTCCATAGTATGCATAGTAAATGGGAAGCCTCTCATACCTGAACATTACCCACGTATGTATGTTGGAGCTCTGAATGAGTATTCCCCGAGTGAGAGGCTGTGTGATATCCATATCAACTCTAACTCGTATGTACCTTCATTGTTCTACATCATTTGTTACCCTTCCATAATCAATTCATAGAAAGTATCCCAGTTGATGACACATCTTTCTGACCAATTTTTCTCCTTTGTAGTCTAAAGGGAGATTATGAAATTGCACCCAAAATTCACCTTTTTTTAATTTGCAGCTTCTGAATATTTATACCTTTATGTCATGGAGTAAAAGTCATTAAATGATTGTCCACCAATCAGAGACCACATTCAAGCACAAACGACAAATCTTCCTTGTTGGTAAAAATAATTTGAAAAAGATTATCCTTAACCTCAATAAATTTGACAGCATGCTTCAAGTGCCAAGCTGCACAAAGACTCTCTTTCAAAGCTAAATGGTTAAAAAATTTCTATGTTATCAACGAGCCCATTAGGCTAAGTTCGCAATCGCCAAACTCCTGCTGCTTCTTTCGTCACTTACCTGAAATGTCTTCAACTCGGTCCTCAATAGGTTGAACTCTAGGATTAAAGCTCTCAATTCTTCCATCTCTTCCACTTCTGCTTGATTCAAACGGACAAGTACGTTTCCTTGCTGATCTATTTGCATTTCTTTCTAATGTTTCTATCCAAAATAGGTTGCGACTGACAACTAAACAACACAGCGTCCACTTAGAGAAATCACTACAACCAATATCACCAAAACTTAATAAAGCCAGAACACATGTTTTGTCGGTAAAAGGTATTACCATCATAGACTTGTTGCCACACCACACCTTAATCTGATTTACTAATCACACAAACCAAACCCCATATTAATCTGATTTACTAATCAGTTAATCCTCATCACTCAAACAAACATTTATGCACGAGCGTTTTTCATCCACGCGTAGTGACAGAGCGTCGGGATTCCAAACCAACGAACCAACACTCAATAGTCCATTTTTCAGGACTAATTCTTACTTAAAAAATCGTTACTACTCTCTCTCTCTCTCTCTCTCTCTCTCTCTCTCGAATCTTCTTCATCGGTTGAAAGACAAACAGATTTGCTAAAACAATTCTCTACTTTACAACATCCGGCAAAGAATTTCAGAGTTGGCGTTCAGATCCATCTACTAGGGGTAAGCTCGAAGTCTTTTTTTCTGTACTCTCTTTCTAGTCTCTATCTTTCACTGTAATGTGTTTGGTTGGCAAGAAACTTTGCGAGAAAGGAGGAGAATATGATATTAGGAGACTTCTTTTGGGCCTTGTCAATTTTCACACACTTAAACATTTGTTTTCGTGCAATTTAAGTCAACTGAACTCCAGTAGTTATGTTGTTTGCTGTATCAGACAAATAAGTGGAATCTCTGTCTCTTTCTGTCTCTCTAACTCTCTCCCCTTTTGCTTTAAAGTATCAACATTTTCTAATCTAGCGAACGTAGCAAAGAATATGATTCGATTTGGAGCAAAGGGTTTGTTCTCTTCTGTATGCTCCATTCAATATGAATGCATTTCTTCGACATTGTGTGGGTTTTTCCTGAGAATGTGGTGTTACGAACCCCAAAAATAAAAATGATGAAAACGATAAATTGGCTCTTCGAGGGAACCAAAAACCTCCCGCTTAGTTCTTCGAGGGAATTAAAACCTCCAACACAAACACAAGTGTTTGACCAAATAATTTCCTCCCCTTTTCATTAATCCATAATCGATTAAATAATACAACTCAGAACATGGCTTAGCTAGTGGTTGCTTAATTCTAGGAACTAGCTTAATCTAAATATGCCTAAATTAAGGATCAAGAAACATGTCCTATTCAATTAACTACCCGTGCAAGCTAGAGCTAATTTATTTAAACTAAAATATAACAAAATTAACTACAATAATAATATTAAATTCTCTAAAATTGAAGCTCCGAAATAGGTTCGTGACATTCCTTCCCCTTAGAAACTAAACTACCCTTGTCCTCAAGTCACACTTGGAAACTACACAAGCAACGTTTCTCTATCCTCCAATGTAGCTTCTTGACAATTTTTGTCACATGGCTAATGTTCTCAATTAGCTTGTCATGATGCACTTTGATCATTGCCGGAACACCATTTCCTTGGCAACCAACACGAACTTGTTTTGAAGCTTGCTAAAGTTCCATTCAATTGTTCCCAACGCCCAATTTGATATTGTAAGATCGAGTTGCTCATGTATTTTTCTCCATGCTTATCAATTTATCACTTGAATTCACCATTACTTGTATACTTTCTGAAGATTTTTCTTGAACTTTGTTTGTCGTGGGTGGAGTTACTTCAGGTTGGATGTTGACTTTTGTACTCATTGGAAAATGTCTTCTATTTACCAAATCACGTGCTTCATATAACCGTGCCAACCCAATTGTTGTTGTAAGAGATGTTGGACGATCAACTTGAACACTAGTGCGTAGATGATCTTTGAGTCCACTTATAAAGCAATCGACTTGTCTTGCTTGAGGTAGAATGCCCACCTTGGCTAACAATGATTCAAAATTGATTTGGTAATCTCTAACAGATCCCATCTGTATCTGTTGAAGATTTTTGAGCTCTTCCATCTCTTGTGCTTGTCTCTCCATCGTTGTCATTTTTATGCTCATTCGACTAGTTAACTCCTTGAATCGAATTGCGAAATTCTTTTGGTTGTTGGTTATGGACTCCAACAATTTTTGCAATCGTTCCACCCGTGGATCAAGCCATTGTTCCATCCCGCCTTTGAGTCCGGCTCTAATACCAATTGTTACGAACCCCAAAAATGAAAATGATGAAAACGATAAATTGGCTCTTCGAGGGAACCAAAAACCCCCCGCTTAGTTCTTCGAGGGAACTAAAACTTCCAACACAAACACAAGTGTTTGATCAAATATTTTCCTCTCCTTTTCATTAATAGTGGGGGCATTCCTTGTTTCTTAGCGATTTCTTTGTCCAATGTATTGGAATGCACGTGATTACTAATTCAAATACTCCACTGATTGACTGCCATCTCTATTTATGGTGTACAGATTTTCCGATAAATTTTTTGGATTGTGGATCGTAAGTGATGGAGGAGGTGCAGGAACAGCAGAGTCAAATGCATCCTGGTGAATTTTCATTCTTCAGGAACTTGATTCAATATTTTAAATTAGCACTTCACATTTAATATATGAAAACGCAGGTTGGGTTAGTTGTGTGCTCGTGCTTGGTAGTCGATTGAAGGCCTTTTGACTTATGATTAGTGGGC
Source organism: Datisca glomerata (assembly GCA_003255025.1). Taxonomy (NCBI): domain Eukaryota; kingdom Viridiplantae; phylum Streptophyta; class Magnoliopsida; order Cucurbitales; family Datiscaceae; genus Datisca; species Datisca glomerata. The sequence continues at coordinate 62,824 of QANY01001513.1, forward strand.
TATAAGCATTTTCTAGGTCTAGGGACAAGTAATAGTGTCCCTTTGTGGTGTTCATTTTGAGAATTCTACTCTGGTTATAATGCTAAAATTATTTTACATACTGTTGAGTAGAAACAAAGCATGACTGACGAAGAAATTTAGATTATAGGTGAGAATTTGGTTTTATTACTAAACCTGGGAATCAAGCCGCAGTTATTGTTTTTATATATGATTCAGAGCTACTGTTCTTAACCCTTGTGGTAGCAGCCTCTTAGGTGGAACTTTTTATGACCGACATATAACACTTCAATCTGTTTCTTAAAATAAATTTGAGTGTTCTTTATAACACTTGTCAGTATCATCTGAACGCATTTCATGTATCTTTCTTTTACAAATCAAAACTTCCGTAAAGCTACCTGGAGCTGGGAGAGTAACTATAGAGATTCATTAATGTGCAATATTGTTTCTTATAAGAAAAAAGAAGAAGAAGAAGATGCATTAATGTATAATCTTCTAATTAAGCTTTTACACCTTTTCTATCATCATTTCCACCTGCTATTCTTCCCAAATGATTCAATATAAAGTAAGCCCGTTGTAAAATCCTGAATTTTCTTGCAGATCAAGATGATGATGATAATGAAATAGTTGCTGAAAGTACATCTTTCGTGCATGGAGAGCCTCCTCAAGATGTTAGTGGCCCCCCAAAAGTTCATTCTGAGGTGGAAACTATTCTGGATAAAGTCAAGAAGCAAATTATTAAGGAAGGTCATGGCCAGAAGCCATCCAAATATTCGACGTGCTTCTGTAAGTTCCAGATATGGAAATTTTTAAGATTATCGGGATATATCTATTTAAGCCATTTTGGTGCTGTTTCCGAGAATCGAGACATTGACAGGACTTGGAGATTTTTGTGATTCATGCATTAACACCTATCGGCTGTTATTCTTTGGTAATAACACCTTATTGGATTTATTACTGTCATACTATTACATATTTCCCCAAATGGCTGATATGGTCTTTGTTTATCATTTGCTAACAACGTTTTACTAACAGGCGTTGACTCTTGAAAATTTTTGCCATATTGCTATAGGAGACATGTTGGAACTTTATGGTTTGATCACCTTAATATAGTCCAAAATATCCCAGGAATTTTGTATTGAAGAATACTCCGTACAATTCCTTGTTTCTCATGCCAAATATGAATTCAAAGACTGTTTTATGTTTTACTGCCTGCAGCTGATTAAGTTGCTTTCCCATGAAAACACCCCGAAAACATTAAGGAAATGAATAGAGGGCTTTGAAGTTTATTTTTACATTTTTCCTCACAAGTTAAAAGTCTGACCCTCCCTGGTTCATGGTTGTTTTTAGTGGTATTGGTCCTCTTTGAATGAGAGATAGAACTGAATCCAGGATATGTACCCCCACAATCTTAAATCACTATGTAGAATGAACACTGGTGCCACTTGAACATAAAGGTAAGATGTAAACATTGTTAGACAAATTACTCAAATAGAGTTGATGGGTTGTCTTGTTACAGAGATATAAAGTACTTGAATGAGAGAATAGAATACACTTATATGTGTAGTTCATACCTATTGAACTTCTGTATCTTTAAGTCCACCTTGTATTTTGTATACTTCATAGTTCGTTGATCCAAATGCAGGGATAGGTTATTTGGCCCTTTATATTTTTGGGTACTATCACATCATTCATTTTCTACAACACTACAATCTATTTTGAGTTTGGAAAGCACTGAAGATGCATTAGTGTACAGAAATAATTTTTTTATAATCAAGAAGTTGAAAGAACTTTAAGCTACAACTGATTAATGTATGAACTTCCAACTGTTCTGCATGGGTAAATGACTCCTTGCATTATTCTTTTGTTGCTAGTTTGTAAACCAAGCTTGCTGATAACTTGAATAAAATTGCTCGCTAGGGGTTGTGCAGTACAACTTGTGCATTTGTCAAATCAAATCACCATATGAATTTTTTTAGCATTTGATATTATACTTGAATCTATAAAGAAGTTATATTTTGTTCTTCTCGTTGGAGGCTTGTAAAATCTACTGCCATTACACATTCTGGACATCTGAGTAACTAAATATCTTCAACAGTGCATTATAGAGCATGGACTCAGAGTACCCAGCACAAGTTTGAAGACACATGGAATGAGCAACAACCGCTTGAACTTGTATTAGGAAAAGGTATTTGACTAGCTGATATTGGAAGTTATCAGCCTTTGTATTCGTTGCCTGTAGTCTTATTGTTTGTTTGCTTTACTAGTTTCCTCTTAATGCTTTTTATATTTCACTTTAGAATCATGTTTCTTTTCCGCTCCCCACCCCCACCCCCACCCCAACCTCCCCTCTCATTTTCAGTTTGGAGTAGAGGTGGAAGGGGGTTCGGTCTGGTACAATGATTATAAAGTATTCAGTGAGATTTTGGCTATGTTTTTACCCACGGAAATAAAATGGTAGAATACAGCTATAAGACTCATTGATTTTAATCTAAGATGGATTAACACTTACAGCTGATACAAATTTAAAGGGGGTTTTGAAGTTATTATCACAGCTAGGTGATGTAACCTCATATTGTAGACTCACTTGTGGGAAATTTCTCTGTATCTGTTTGCATTAAAGAAGAGGATCATCTTGTGTGGTGGTTGTCCGGGGTTTATGGTCCTACTATATATAGCATCAGAAGCTCTTTTTGGGAGGAGATATTAGCTCTATCAGTTTTCTGCGGGGAGGAGTGGTTTATTGGTGGTGATTTTAACGTCACCAGGTTTGCTTATGAGAAAATGCCTTCTGGTAATGTCACTAAAAGTATGAGAATCTTCAATAAGCTCATCCAAGAATG